>JAPCYS010003752.1:0-24558 GCA_028641055.1 Alopecurus myosuroides | reverse complement strand
CACTACTAGGGAAAAGGTCATGCGTGAAGCACCAAAATACCTTATCCGTGACGCATCATGGTGCGCCACGGCTCTCACGCCGCACCTATTGAGTTAGCCGTGACGCACCTGCTCGGTGCGCCACGCCTATCTGTACCTGTGACGCACGGCCACGGTGCGCCACGGCTATGGTACGTGCGCCACGCCTAAGTTAGTTTGGTGCGTCACGCCTAAGCTCAGTGGTGCGCCACACCTATATTTTGCCTCCACGGCTAAGTTGACTGGTGCGCCACGCCTATTCCTCTAGGTGCGCCACGACTATATTATCCTGTATTTTTTTAAGTACGCAGTATCGTATTTATACAGGTATATACAACTCAAATACAGAAGAGTGTAAGTAGACAAAGTTGATCAAAACAGTTATGTGACAAACAAATAATATATCATAATCGATCATACTGCTTAGAATTCCGAATAGGTACATCAAACAGTTGATTATCACTACAAAGTGTTCATCAGAGCCAAATAGATACATCAGACAGTTAATCATCGAGACCGATTACATCGATCGATGCTTGATCATCACTACAAGTGACATATCTAGTCGCCGATAACCGAATCATCTAGATAGGAACTATAGCACCGCAAGCATGGCGAGCGAGGAGACGGCGACAACAGCGGCGGCGAGGGTCTTCATCCACTTGTTCTTCTTCTTCTTCTTCTTCTTCTTCTTCTTCTGTTGCTCGAGATGAATGAACCACCTAGCTTCCGCCGCCACTCTAGTGTTGTAGGATTTGTAAGCATTGGCCCTGAACTTGTTCACTTTCTTGAAGCAGTCTTCCCAGTGGTCGTAGACTCCTGGAACCCTGCCTCTAAACACCACGTAGCACCTCGGCATCTGTAATGACAAGAAAGAAAACCAGAAACAATAGTTTTGAACATGTCTGCAATAAATAGTAAATAGAGAAATATGACAGAAATAAGATGAAAGTTAAACACAAAGGATCAAATTGGCCCTTCATATCTTGTGCTTGTTACGATGTAGAGAAGAATGAAGACAGGGGTTTCTGAACTTCGTTGAAACTAAACAAAATCACATACGTAAGTGTTTGTGAGATCCGAACAAACTTGAACCATTTCGTGCACATACATAATGGGGATATTATGCATAGCCCCCGTCCGGGGCTATGAAAAATATCCCCATTGCGTATGTGTAACAAACGGTGCAACTCAGTTCTGATCTCACTAACAATAATATTACATATACGACGTTCCTTAGTTCCAACTGAAACCCTCATCTTCATCCTTTCTCCTGATCACCACGCTTAAACACATTAATAATGGTCATCGGGTCTTGATGTGAAGTTGAACCTTCACATTTTGTGCTTGTTACGATGTAGTACACGTGATGACGATGCGGGGGAAGGAAGTGTTTCTGGACATCTTTGAAATTAAACAAAATCATATATGTAATATAGTGAGATCCGGAAAAAATTGGACCCTTTTTTGCACATCCATAACGGCGACATTCTTCATAATTCTGAAAGGGATTTCGGAGGAATGTCACCATTACGAATGTGCACCAAAGGGTTCAACTTCGTCCGGATCACTACATATGTGACGTTATTTAGTTCCAAAAAAGTCCAGAAACCCTTGCATTCGTTCCTTTCCCCGGATCACCACCGCCTGTAGTACCTCTTAACATGAACAAGATGGACATTGGTCTGTGTGCCTCATATTTAGG
The DNA here is from genome assembly GCA_028641055.1 of Alopecurus myosuroides. Taxonomy (NCBI): domain Eukaryota; kingdom Viridiplantae; phylum Streptophyta; class Magnoliopsida; order Poales; family Poaceae; genus Alopecurus; species Alopecurus myosuroides. The sequence continues at coordinate 22,835 of JAPCYS010003752.1, read as the reverse complement.
GTGGACACATACAAGCAGCCTTGGTGGACCCGGCGCGCCAAGTGGGATGCACAAGATCATAATTTTATCAAAATCACAAGGCGCACCAGACCACCAAGGCCATCTTAGTATGAATCAACTCTTTTAATCATCGGCATCTATTCAAAAGACCGAACGAACATCACATGTAAAACCGCAATAATAAAAAGCAAGATACTCAAGCATTGACATAATTGAGCATCGGTTACACGATGGACGATTCATAACCCTAACGATTGAGTTCAACTAATTTCGAAAAATGTAACAAGCCTTACAATAGTTCTCACTCCTTCTGACTCATCCGCCCAGGGATTGCAATGGGACATCCCTTCGGAGTTATGAAGGGTCAGTCGTCACATGCAGTTGCTAGGTAGGTATCTATGTCGCGGTTCGGCATGGCGAACCGGCAGTGAAATGTCCCACTCTTCTTCACAACTTCATGAAGGATTTTCGTGGGAAAGCATTTCTAGATATCATATATCTCTTCTCTAACCTTGTCATCGCCGACCATCGACAAGCGGGAAGCTCATTCTTGTACTTGACTAGGCAGGATAAGGTACTGTTGATCCCGTACGTACGCCCGCATGTGATGGATGACATAGTAGGTGTCTCTGTTACTGCCTGACGGCTGGTTGACGCAGGCGAAATCCGTCGTATGGGTGAACACCCGAGCGCCCTGAACGACCTTCTCCCTAGTGAATCTGCCCCCCTTTGTGTGGTAGCCGGTGAGAGCATTATTCAGAACTTTCTTCATGTTGGAGTACTCTTTCTTCACCGCACTCCCTGAGTCGAGATACGTGGCATGCGAATGACTGATACAAATGCAGATGAGTGTGCATTGTGTATTTCTGCGCGGAACAATCCAAACAAAGTGTTGGAAAGGAGCGATGAAAACCTAAAGAAAATCACTTTCGATTCGGCTAAGAATATTGACTTACCCGGCAAATTAAGGCATGAGGATGTAATCCTTGGTCTGGTTCGCCAGCATGAAGTCCTGGAGATATGTCGACGCGACTACCTAGTTCCCAACGGAGAACAACACATCATGGCGCATGTAGAAGGGGTCCACTATCGCGACACCCGATGTGTTATCCCTGATGACTTGCACCGCCAGACTGAGCGAGTATAGGCGGACCATGGAGTAGTGCAGCGGATTGCTATGGAACATATCTAAGATGTCCGAAAACCGCAGGACTATCCTATCCGTGCCGGTTGATTCGACGGAGCCCAAGTCCTTGGGCACCCTCGCAACAAAAACCGGATATGATGGATCCTTGGTATCAATAAGGCGCGATTCGAGATATAGAACGGTGTCATGAAAACTCCGCATATCCCCACTTGCGGCCTTCAGCTTGTTCTGGTCAAGCATAGGCTGACCCATCACATGCACCTTTGGCATATGCTTGGATGTAGGTGGCCTGTCCTGAACACGGAGCGACATCTTAGCAGGCTGGCTCGCGTACTTTGCGGCCTTGGCGGCCTTGGATCTAGGTCCTTTTCTCCGTGGTTTCGGCGGGCGTGCAACTGATCACCATGCGGTTGTTCGTTGCTGCACGCTCTTCATTTGGCAGAGGACTGCCAACTGTGGGCACGCAACAGATGGTCAGACGGCTCTCGGCGGGCGGAGTCACCATCGGCACTGTGTTGTAGGAGGGCGGAGTCACCAGTGGGTCCGCCACTGTGGCGTTGGCCGGCGAGACTCTGGACAAGTCTCTTGAGTTGCTGCCCTGCTTGCTAGGCATCGGGCACGGCCCCACTCGACCTCCCCGATCCCATTGAGTAACCACATCGTAGATGGCAGGCAAAACGTTTCCCATTTGTTCTGCCAAAACTTCTTTGACAATATTCGGAATATCGGCACCTTTGGACTTGAGGTCTGCAATCTCGCGATCGCGGGCTTCATCACGTTGGATCTCTTCGATGGTCCTCCTTCTATTCCTTCTCGCCTCCTTGGGCTCCTTGTAGTACTCTCTGAGCTTCGTCGTCTTGCCCAAGCCACAAACTCGGCCACCTGACGGCCTTTTGTGCTTATCCTTCCTCTGCGTCATGTTCACCGCCCTGTTCAAATGGTCATCCCACGGGCCATGCAACGACGGCATGGATGTCGAGGTTCCACCACTATCGATTTCTGTGTTCTGCACAAGTAGCGTGAACCGTTTAGAATTCAACCAGTACACTATGATGCAATCGACTTGATCGTCGAGAGAAAACTAATTAGGGTGGTGTATTTACTTACCAAGTTTTTATACAACTCCTTCACCTTCTCATCATCGGTAGTATACTCATTAGCTACCGGGTCATATGTAAACCGGGCCCTGATGAAGTTTTTTGTCCACGGCGAGTACCTTGCGATGGGCCAGGGATGCCCTGTGTTGCACGTGTGGCTTCCTCCTTATCCCAGTTGGGAATCGCCGCTCTGTAACCGCCGTATCCCAGTTTGTGGGAACCTATGTTCAACCGCCGCAGCTTCTGCCCCCATTCACTATTAGCCTTGGCGACTTCGCTCTCGCAAATTAGCTTGAAGTCCCGGAGTTCAGCTTCGGTGATGTTGGGCTCACTCGCTAAAACCCTCTCAAATCTTTTTTTGGGTTTCAAGAGCGCAACCTTCATCCGGTGTTTCCAGCTAGACAAGGCGTTGTTCATCTTACCAATGGCGTCATTGTTGACTAGATTGACCTCCAGATTGTCGTTATTGTACTTAAGCGGCTCTTTTGGCGGATGCGGGTACAAGTATCGTCCGTGCAGCTTTCTAAAGAGAACAACCCGATAATGGTTATTCTCTTTTTCCTTAGTTCATCGGTGGTGATCCTGACAGTGTCCCGGACCATGCAACCAATTTGGTTTCTGAATCCTTTGACCACCGACTCGGGCGCGATAGGATACCCATTGCAATCCACTTCCGTGAACGCTTCACGGTAGGTGCGAAGACTGTTCCTTTTCCGTTTGCTCGTTGTCGTCTTCTTCTTGGCTTGGCTACCACCATCTGTATGACCGCCGACATCAGTGGTTTCATTCCCGCCGGCGGCGCCACTAGTCGTGGCGTCATCCTCCTCGCCACCGCTAGTGGTGTCGTCAGCCCCGGCATCCGCCGTCGGGTCGTATTTCTCCTCTTCTTCCTCGGAGATTTGCCAGAACGGTTTAGAACCGCCGGCCTCGTCATTGTGTGCCATGTTCTGAAGGGGGAAATTATTGGTTAATCTAAAGGCAACAACAAATCGACATACTACTCGATCACGCGAAAACGGCTAAGTCCTAAATTCACCGAAAAATCCGGCATGACCTTTGCTAATTTTCTAACACTAGAGTGCCCGATTTTCGCCGAAACAGAAATTAATCAACATTTGGACGAAAATGGGCAACTCATTTTAATTCCCTGCAAAGTTTTAAACGGCTCGATGTCCGGACAGATTTCCAAATGTGGTACCAACACCAAAATTGGTACCATAAGCAAATTGCACATTTTTGTAAGTACCAATTGCAACACCAAAATCTATTCCCTGCAAATTTTGACAAGTCCAGCACCAAAATATTGCTTCGACAAGTACCAACACCAAAATCTGTTACATATTTAAGTGTGCAAGAATAATAGCACTTCTCTATTTGTGTTCAAATTCCTAACAGCAGCAGGAGCACACTAGTGGAAACAGGGCCTTTTGTCCCGGGTCGTAAGGGCCAGTTGTCCCGGTTGTGCAACCGGGATGGGCTAGCCGGGACAAATGGCACTCCCCCATTGGTCCCGGTTGTGCCAGGACCCGGGATGGTAAGGATAGGCCACGTGGCGAACCTGGGCCAGGGAGTTCGTCCCGGTTCGTTCAAGGGACCGGGATGGATACTTTTTTGAAAAAAAATATATATAGCCGTCCAGGCCCACGCGGCGGCAGGTTTCTTTTTTTTTCCGTTTTTTGGGCTCCTGTCTCCCAATCCCCAGCTGGCCTCCCCTTCCCCAACCGCGTCCAGGCCCACGTCTTTTTATTAAGCCCACTGTCCACATTTTTTGGTCAAAAGGGTCCACTGGCCCGCGTCTTTTATTATGGTCGGTCAACGGTTCGAAGGGGCCACTGGCCAGCGGCCTAGTGGCTGGCTCGCCTGGTCCCTTAAATTAAGACCACAGGGCGGTTAAAGGACCCACTGTCGCCTCGTCTTCCCGCCCCGCCTCGGCTTCCCGCGCCGCCACTTCCCCACGCGCGCGTGCGAGCTGCAACCGCCGCCACGCCTCGGCTCCCGCCCCGCATTCATGGCCGCCTGCAACCGCCGCCACATTCTGGCCGCCGGTTGGCATGCCAGCCCCCCCGGGTCCTTTTTAAAGGGCCCCCGCCGCCCGTACAACCCATCCACCCCGGCCGCTCCCAAGGCAAAGCCACCCTAGCCACCATGTCCCGCTGGTTCTCGAGCGGCTCCGGCAAGCGCCCCAGGAACGACGGCGAAGGCTCCTCGAGCGGCGCCGGCCGCATCCCACCCCCGCCGGCGGAGGCCTTCGGCTACGGCCCTGGAGGCGTCCGCATCGGCGGGACGCCGCGCGTCCCCGCGCCACCTCCGGCGGCACGCCCGCCGCCCCCGCCGCGCCCAAGGGCAAGCGGTTCCGCCGGTACAATCCGGGCGGTGGAGGCCGAGTGGCACTGGAACAACGCCACGCCGGTGTTCTGGCCAGACGTCCACCTCCCGGACGGCTGGCACCTGAACCCCCAGCGGATCCCTGTGCCGCCGGCCCCGACCGGCAAGGCGCTGCTCGAGGAGATCGACCGCCGCCGCCACCTCCTGCCGCCCCCCCTCCGCAGGGAGCGCGCGTACGCGCGCAGCTCCCCCTACTGGGCCACCTGGCTCCAGCAGGAGCACGAGCAACGCCGGCGCTCCTTCATCCCCGCCCCCCGCGAGGAGGTGGACGTGGCGGACTACCCCGCGGCACCGCCCGGCCGGGAGAGGGAGCTGTGGCTCCTCGAGGACATCCCGGAGGACTTCTCCGGGGAGGAGGACCCCGAGCTCCGGGCCGCCATGGAGGAGGCCTGCGAGGCCTCCCGCCGCACCCTCATCGAGGACGAGGTCAAGCGGTGGGAGCGGGTCGTGGCCGCCGCCGCCGCCGACGCCGACGCCATGCCGCCGCCGCCGCCCCCTACCAAGCCTACCCCCTGGTGGCACGCGCTGTACGCCGAGTGGGAGGAGTCCGAGGACCAGCCGCCGCCGCAGCCGCTCCCCCCAGGCCTGGAGTACGGCATGAACTGGGCCTGGACCGGCGGCGTTTGGTCGCCGGAGCAGGAGGTGCTGCCCCCACCGCCGCCGCAGCGGGAGGTGCTGCCCCCGCCACCGCCGTACGCGCCCCCGATGCCCCCGATGCCTCCGCCGACGGCGAGCCCGGCCCAGCCGCCTGCCCACCTGTGGCAGCCACCCCCTTACCAGTGCATCTCCTCCGACGAGGAGGACGAGTAGATCGGCCGGCCGCCTGTGGCCGCGCTGCCCCTATCTATGTAAGCAAGGCCCCTGGCCTTTTTTTTAATATAAGTTATGTGCCTAGTCTACTGTGTCCCTAGCCCATCCCCGCCGGCGGTCCGCCGGCGGGATCTGTCTGCTCGTTCCCGCCGCCGGCATGGCTTCGCCAAGCCATGTCCACTGTCCTGGGGTGTTCGTTCGGCCTGGAGAGAGGCCACTCTTTTATACACCTGGGCCTCTAGTCCCGGCCCGTGCCACCAACCGGGACTAGAGCCCCTTTGGTCCCGGTTAGTACCACGGGCCGGGACCAAAAAGTAGTTTCGAATTTCGGTGGCACCCTGCGCGCCCAAAATTTTTTAGCGCCAAAATTTGAAAAGGGTTAAGTTTGCACATTAACAACTTCTATATACTTTCAAATTTGACAAAAATTCAAACATGAAAAATGCTAGAATTTGCAAAACTAATTTAAATCCATTTTTCGTTTAACTAAATAATTATTCTAACTATTGAAAATATTAATTATTTTATCATTTGTATATAATTTGAATATAAATTTTTTACAATTTTTGTTTTCTCTCGTGATCTTCCGAGTTAGTCCAGAGTATACAAGGCATCCCGGGTGATTTATATAAAGTTCGACAAAGCGAGTTGTACCTTATTGACACGGTGAATTTGAGATCTTTGTCTACAACAGAAAAACCATAGTTTTCCTTCGAAGGTTTACTCTGCGCATCCACACGTATTTTCCCTTTATCCCGACCCCCGCTTGAAAACATAGTAACTTCCGTGTACGCGCGGCAAGCCGCAGCGGGAGCATCAGACTTAAAGCAGAGACGGGCGGTCGGGGGGGAGACCGCGTCGTTGCTGTCGCGCTTTCCTCTCCTCTGCTCGTCCGCCGTCGCCGTCGAGCTCCCCTCCGCCTTCAACATTTGGGATCTTCGTTGTTCAGTTAGACGTTTCTCCTCCAAAAATTTATCATATCTGTTAAAAAAGTATCGAAGCTCTATTTCTGTATTAATGATATCTGTCCGGATGGTATCCCTGCTATCACTTCGAAGTGTGCCTGCAATATTTGCGCAGAATATATGACACCCATAAGGCAAAGCCCATCTTTCTCTATCCTCATACAATCTACGTAGCCACTCGTTATCCTTCAGATTGTACTTCGCCAAGACCTACTAAAATCATGAGCGAAAGTTTCCGAACAGTGCAATATATCCCTTAATACTTCCCATACACGCCCAGGAAGCATAGCAGATTGACACAGAGATTCTTTATCATGTGCATCACGTCGATCAAAGACCGGACATCTAAAACTTTCCAATAGGGTAGCTCCCAAAATATAGATTTCTTCTTCCACATGGGTGCGCGCTTATCAGGGCCGTACGGAACTGGTTGGCTGCCAGCAGCCTTACCAAAGATTACTTCTAGGTCCTTGACCATATCGAATATATCATTACCACTACGGAGCTCAGGCTTCTTTCGGTCATCTGCCTCACCTCTGAAATGCTTCCCTCCTTTTTTCCTTAAGGGATGCTTGATCGGAAGAAATCTACGATGCCTCAGGTATACAACCTTTTTACATTTATCCAAAAAAACACTGTCAGTCTTATCTAAACAGTGTGTGCATGCATTGTATCCCTTGTTTGTATGTCCGGAAATGTTACTAAGAGCAGGCCAATCATTGATGGTCACGAAAAGCAACGCCCGTAGGTCAAATGGGTTTTGTTCGTTCTCATCCCACACACGTACACCTGGTTTGCCCCACAGTTCTAAGAGTTCATCCACTAATGGCCTTAGATACACATCAATGTCGTTGCCAGGTTGCCTCGGGCCTTGGATGAGAACTGGCATCATAATGAAACTTGCGCTTCATGCACAACCAAGGAGGAAGGTTGTACATACATAGAGTTACAGGCCAAGTGCTATGACTGGAGCTCTGCTCCCCAAAAGGATTAAAGCCATCTGTACTTAGGCCAAACCATAAGTTTCTCGCCTCTCCTGCAAAGTCTGGAAAGTCTCTCTCGATCTTTCTCCACTGCGATCCATGGCGGGTGCCTCAACTTTCCATCTTTCTTACGGTCTTCTTTGTGCCATCGCAACAACCTAGCATGCTCTTTGTTTCTAAACAGACGTTTCAGCCGTGGTATTATAGGAGCATACCACATCACCTTAGCAGGAACCCTCTTACGGGGGGCTCGCCGTCAACATCACCAGGATCATCTGCTCTGATCTTATACCGCAGTGCAGTGCATATCGGACATTCATCCAAATTCTCGTACTTCTCACCGCGGAAGAGAATGCAGTCATTAATGCATGCTGTATCTTCTGCACATCTAATCCTAGAGGCAGAGAGCTTTTTTTGCTTCGTACGTACTCTCAGGCAATTCGTTATCCTTTGGAAGTTTTGGCTTCATTAGTTGAAGTAAACTCTCAAATGCCTTGTCAGTCACACCGTTTTGTGCCTTCCATTTCAGCAACTCCAGTGTGGTACCGAGCTTTGTGCTACCATCTTCGCAATTTGGGTACAACAATTTTTTGTGATCCTGTAACATTTTGTCCAGCTTCAACCTCTCCAATTTATTTTCACAGTCTTCCCTTGCATCAGCAATAACTCGGCCAAGATCATCATCGGGCTCTTCTGATGCCTGTTCTTGATCACCTCCTTCTTCTGCATTCTTCCATTGCAGTATCGTCGTATTCAGGGAACAAAGGATCTTCTTCTTCTTCTTCATCGTCTTCCATCACAACCCCTCTTTCTCCATGCTTGGTCCAGCAATTATAGCTGGACATGAAACCTCTCCGAAGTAGATGGCCGTGAAGGATTCTTTCGGAAGAATGTTCTCTGACGTTCCGACAATCAACACATGGGCAACACATGAAGCCATTATCTTTGTTCGTCTGAGCTACAGCAAGAAATGCATTCAGGCCTGCCATATACTCGGAAGTGCGTCGGTCACCGTACATCCATCGCTGCCGTGCATCCATCTGCATCATATAATTAAGTTATCAAAATACATTACAATAACATATTAATACAGAGATGACCACAGTACATCGACAAATAATATTTTTATGTATCAGTTACAAATGAAAAAGATAATTTTAACCTCGGTCGAAGATACCATTTTCAGTGAGCTTGTGTGCGTCTCGGGAATTTCGTCGAACACCTCGTGTGCATAGTAAAAAAAACACACTAACACCACACTCTCTCACACCTCCAAGCAAAAAAAAAGATGGAAGGAGGGGGGGCTGGGGCAGTATATATAGGGGAAGGGGGCATTGGTCCCGGTTCGTGGACTGAACCGGGACAATAGGTCATGCACGTGCCACGTGGCCTGTGGCTAGGCATTGGTCCCGGTCCGTGGCAAGAGCCGGGACCGATATGCCCCCCCACGAACCGGGACCAATGCGCCCAGGCGATTCCTGTTGCCCCGGGCGCACGAACCGGGACCAATGCAGGGCATTTGTCCCGGATTTGGTTGCAACCGGGATAGCTGCCCCCCGGCCCCCTGGACGAGAGGGGTTGTTTCCACTAGTGGCAGCTATCCTAGCAAAAAAAAACACCAGAATAAGACCACGGAAAACTGAGCACATTAGTTCTAAACTACTTTAGTTTCTAACTATTGCTCCTCTTCTTCTCTTTGATTCTAGCAGTGCCAAATCTGGATAATTCTAGCTAGAAACTTCTACAATACAAGCTCTATCTAGAAAATACTACAGTACAACTCTAGCAGTGCCAAATCTGGATGATTCTACAAGTAAGATTATTTGCAAAACATTTTCTTAGGCTCATGCTGCAATAGATTCAGATTACTGAATTCTGGACTCATTTTTTTACAACAGATAATTTCAGAGTGATGGTGCAGTGCAATAAAATAAGAGTTAGGGTGGTACTTTACTGCTAGTAGCATGCTCTCACCTTGATGACCGAGACCTGATAGTGATAGACAATAGGGATGATTGTTCTGAAGTTTCATTGGATATTTTGAATTGGAACGGTTTACTTTCTCTGTCATTCACTCCTTTTTGTGTAAAAATGCATAGTTTGGTTTGGAATCAAAGGTTTTGTACAACACATGTGTGAACTAGTTACTCCTTTGAGACACGGTATTATGGAGCCAACAGATTCGTTGCTAAAGTTTACTGCTCAGCGAAGCACACATGACCATTGTATTGTTAAATATGACAGCAACTGTAATCAAACACTCGGGAATAAATCATAGTAAACTACCCATGTGGAAATTACTCCATTCCTTATCCTAGTAGTTATTTAAGAGAAAAATAAACAAAAAGGGCAGGCTCACGATGATCTGTTCCTTGAGTGAGTCTGGTATAAATCATGGTGCTCTGATCCCATCATCATCTATTGATTGGTGCCTCATTTTATTTTACTATTTGCGAAAAAAACGTGCTCTTCATCTATTCCTCTGCCGTGCATTGCATGATTGATTGTCCTTATCATGAGAAATTCTAGCCACAACTTCTGTATAAGAAAAGTATGCATGCCAAGACCAAGACGGAGACTTGGAACCTCATGTAGACCAAACATATATTGTGATTGTGGTGAACTCAAGATCAGATCATCTCTCCATAAAAAAATGCCCACCCCATTTGCCAAGTTCCATGATTCAGTTTCAGGTTCATTTTCAGAGTTGGATTTGTGTGCAAAATAGAGTAGACGAAAGCACTTAATCTCCCTGCTGGACCGGCTTGAATGGCTATTGCTACTGCAGAAAACTATGAAAGCACTTGATCACCCTGCTGCATCCAAGCAGAAGAATAGACTTCACAAATATATTATTGCTTTAAAATTGCACTCAAATATTAGCAATATTTCAGTTTTCAGGTTTTGTCTAAATATTGGCTGCACTGTTCTTGAATTTAGCAACAATTAAAATCAACTCCGATTGAGTTGAAAATTTTACAGTATAACAACAATAGCTATAGCATTCTCCTGCAATAGCTATAACAACAATAACAATAGACGATGGTGGTGGTGGCGGTGTGGGCGGCTAGAGGGCGACGAGGCTAGGTGCGTGAGGCTAGGGCTGGTGGCGACGTGTGTTGTGGCGTCTACGGTGGCGCTCCTCGGTCTACGATGGCGAGAAGGGTGGCGGCATGTGCTGTGGCGAACGGGGAGAAGAAGAAAGGGGAACGGCGCCCCTCGATCTACCTCTATAGCAGAGAATAGCCGTGACGCACCGACCAACAGGGTGTCACGCCTAAGCTAACCGTGGCACACCAGACAGAGGTGCGACACGCCTATCTGTAGCATCTACATAAAAGAGCCGCGCGTGGATAGGTATCAACAATTGATACTTACGCCAGTGGCTAGTGCCCTCTGCTGCCTAGCTACCCACCCGGGTTCGACTCCTGTCCACCCCCCAATTTTTTTAATTTTTGTTTTTTCTTACAAAATGATTCAAAATAAATCAATATATATATAACAAATTATAGTAGATCAACATAGATGTAAATATAATGAAATTTGCAAAATCGATATGAATTCAAAAAACTCTCAAATAAAGTGTTGATTAATGTAGAAATCATAAAATCTAATTTTTTTATTACATCATCATAATTTTGTCGAATTTATGCACACACACGACAACATAATGATTCTTGTAGCTCTTGCTAGCATTTCACAATTTTTTTCCCTTCTTTGTCGCGGTTGAGTAATTCAGTCCCGGAACACCGTGACTTCTTCTGTGGAATGGGCGACCTTTAGGTAGCGTTGTCCTGCTTCTTCTTGTTGTGTATTTCGTTCCATCGTCGTTCTCATCTTCCATTTTCGGGTCGCCGTACTGGTCAAAGTCTTACTCGTTGGCAATGCTTGCATCTGGACGGGCCCTGTTGCGGACGTATCCTTTGATGGAACCATTCATCGTTTCGAACGCCATCATGGAGTGTAAAAATGGCGGTCCGAGCTGGATGATATTATCCACGACATGGACAAGGAGATGCACCATAACATCGAAGAATGCGGGCGGGTAGTATATCTCAAACTCGCATAGTATCACCACGATCTCTTCTTGTAGCCTTGCGAGTTGCTTCACGCCAATCGACTTCCGAGAGATGACGTCGAAAAAGTTGCAGATTCCAAACATCGTTTCGCGGACGTGCTCGTCCATTATCCCTCGAATTGCAACTTGAAGTATCTGCGTCATCATCACATGACAGTCGTGAGACTTCATCCCGCTGAACTTCTGCTTTGCTACGTCTAGGTATCTGCTTATCTTCCCCGCATAACCGTAGGGAAATTTGACTCCTAGGAGGCACTTGAAGTATTGGTCGATCTCCTTCTCGCTTAGCGCGAAGCACGAAGGGGGATAGTAATATTCCGTCTTCTTGGCCTTTTTGCCCTTGTGGCGACCTTCCGTCCCATCTAACACATCATCATCATCATCATCATCGTCATCATCATCCGGTTTTCCTCCGTGGAGCTCGCCCCTAATATTCAAAAATCTCAAGTCGTTCCTTGCTTTCGGCCCATCTTTGGTCCTCTCCGGCATGTTGAGCAGGGTGCCAAGAAGACTCTCGCACACGTTTTTCGTGATATGCATGAGGTCAAGGCAGTCAGGCGTGCGGAGAATCTTCTAGTACCTCAGGCCCTAGAGAACAGACATTGTTTTCCATACACCCTCCAACGGCGCCGGCGCCTTTCGCTTCTTTCCTGGCGCATGGCACTCTTTCCAGTTCTTCAACAGCTCGTCGATTTCCTCGCCGCTCCTTTGACGTGGGGCTCTCTGCATCTCAACTTCATTGTTCACTAGTAGAGAAGTGCCTTTCTATGGAACAGATTCTGTGGCGCATGGCTTCTTGGTGCGCCATAGAAATTTATTTTTGTGGCGCACGGGTGAAAATGCGCCACAGAAAAGCGGAATTCTGTGGCGCACGGGACCGTGGTGCGCCACAGAAAAGAGGAATTCTGTGGCGCACGGGATAGGGGTGCGCCACAGAAATAAGCTGTTGGCCCACACCAATGATTTCCACACACCTATTCTGTGGCGCATGGTGGTCAGTGCGCCACAGAAATATGCCAATTCTGTGGCGCACCACTGCCACGTGCGCCACAGAATTCCCATACCAAAAAATTATGTCCACACGCACCAACTCCACACCCCCCCCCCCCCCCCCGGGAACGCCTTTTCTAGTTTTTGACGGAAGAGTTGGCGGTCTAAAAAGCATCAAAAAATAAATCCCTTATAAATGCACGGAGAGTTTTGAAATATGAATTTCGACTTTCTGAGCAAAAGTTCGTTAAAAAAAGTAAAATGGGCATAACTTTTGCATACGATGTCGAAAAAAATGATCAAGATATAAAAAAAAACTAGAGAGAAAAAGGAACCCAACCTCACTCGCCTTCGGCCTGTGAGCTTTTTTTAGAATCGCCAAATTCCAAAAGGAATAAAAGTTATGGCCATTTGAAGTTTTTGACTAGAAAATAAAAAAAAGAAAAAAAATTATGTGGCGCACCCCTTTATTTGGTGCGCCACAGAATTGTGGAGGCAGGATTCGAAATCCTGCCTCCTCCCCTCCTCTTCTTCCTCTTCTTTCTCTTCTACCCTCCTCCCCTCCTCTTCTTACCTTCTCCTCTCCACTTCTCCTCCACTTCTCATCTTCCCTTCTCTCCTCTCCTCCACCTACTACTCCACCTCTCCTCCTCCACCACCACCACAACCACCCCTCCTACTCCACCACCAACTCCGGCGAGCTCCTCCTCCTCCACCACCACCTCCGGCGAGCTCATCCTCCTCCTCCTCCACCACCACCTCTCCTCCTCCTTCTCCTCCTCCACCACCACCTCTCCTCCTCCTCCACCACCACCTCTCCTCCTCCTCCTCCTCCTCCACCACCACCACCACCACCACCTCCGGCGAGCTTCTCCTTCTCCTCCCCACCAACTCCGGTGACCCCCATCCTCCACCCACCAACTCCGGTGAGCATCTGACGAGATCCGGCGAAATTTCGAAAAATTCCCGCGGCCAGATCTGGCCGCCTTTTTTTCTGAAATTCAAAAAAAAAAATTCTGTGGCGCACCCCTACTTGGTGCGCCACAGAATTGAAAATTTCTGTGGCGCACGGCTGAGGTGCGCCACAGAATTGACATTTCTGTGGCGCACGGCTGAGGTGCGCCACAGAATAAAATTTAGTGGCGTGTATTCTGTGGCGCACCCCTCTGGCCCCTAGGTGCGCCATAGAATGCCAAAATGGTGCGCCACAGATAGGCATTTTTCTACTAGTGGTTGAACAGATCTTTGTGTTTTCTCCACGGGTCATCCTTGCGAAGCCACCTTCGATACCCCAAGAACACGGTTTTCGAAGACCCGGGGTTTCTCTCTAGCTGGAGATACGTAGTGTCATCAATGCACCTAACGCATGCACAGAATCCATGCGTCACCTGCCCCGCGACATATCCGTAAACGAGGTAGTCATGCACCGTCGTGATGAGCGCGGATCTCATTGGAAAAAATGCTTCTCCATAGGCGTCCCACGTATTGGCTGGCTCGTCCCATGACGTGGCTAGCTCCTCTTCCAACAACCGGGCATATAGATTGATGTCGTTACCTGGTTGTTTCGGCCCTTGAATAAGCATACTCATCTGTATGTACTTCCTCTTCAAGCACAACCAGGGGGTAGGTGCTATGTGTACTGCTCTGGTTGCCAAAAGGATTTAGTCCATCCGTACTCATCCACAACCTAATGTTCCTTGGATCGTCCCCAAATTAGTGGAATTCGATGTCTAGCGCCTTCCACTGGCTAGCATCTAAGGGGTGTGTCAGCATTGTGTCATCTTTCTCCGGATCAATTCCATCATCCTCTTCTGTCTTCCTCCTTTCCGCGTGCCATCGCATGAGTTTCGCCTGCATGGGGTCTGCGAAATACCGCTGCAGACGGGAAGTTATCGGAAAGTACCACACCACTTTTTGAGGAGAGGCCTTCTTCCCTGGCTTGTATCGAGTTGCGTCGCACACCGGGCATATGGTTCTCTCCGCGTCCGCGCCCCGATAGATTATGCAGTGATTAATGCAAGCATGGTATTTCACGTGAGGTAAATCCAGAGGGCACACGACTTTCTTGGCCTCCTCGATGCTCGTTGGACACTTGTTCCCCGTGGGAAGACGGCCATGCCAGAATGCCATGTTTTCATCGTAGCTCGCATCAGTCCATCTGTGCTTTGTCTTCATCTCGAGGGTCCTGAGCGTTACGTTTAGACGGGTATCCGCGCTCACGCATCCTTCATACAATGGAGTAACCGCGTCTATCTCCAGTTGCGACAACCTCGATTTCTCTCTGGCAGCATCTCTGGTGTTGCTAGTCTCCTTGAGAAGCAGAGCTTGAACATGAGGGTCCCGCACCCAGTCCGACGACGATGTCCCGACATCTTCATCATGATGTCCTTTGTGTTGATCATGATCATGTCCTTCATCTTGATCATGATGTCCTTCATCATGTTCGGGAGACTCTTCATCTTCTCGCCGGCCGCCGTCGCCGTCATTATCCTGATCATGATGTCCTTCCTCATATCCGGCCGTCCTATTAGTGTTGTGTTCATCTTGTTGATCATTTGTCGGGTAAGGAGTGTAGCCATCCATGGAACCACGACGAATAAGGTGCGACTCTAAGTCACCGCAATCGTATGTGATCAAGCGTTGCAGTTTGCATGTTCGACAAGGACATCTTATCTCCGTCATGTTATTTCGAAACATTTCGGCCGTCGCATGTTTCATAAATCTAGCCACGATGCCTGTGCTTATATGCATGGTTGCCTGCATAGTAAAAAAAGATCAAAGGACAAATTAATTAGAATCAAATTACGCAATATATGGATGATGCATGCATGGTCGTCGACGGAAAAATTCGGCATGACCTTTGCTAAAAATAGGACATTCCCGGAATGCATGGTAGCCGATATGGAAATGAATCAACATTTTGGCAACACATGGCAACTCATTTTTAAGACATCCACCATTTTCATCAAATATATGCAACACAATTTCACATATGTATATATGCAACCATATGAATCTTTTGTGACGAGCTACACCGATCTACACACACGCACGCACACACACGCAACACGCACACGCACGCACGCACGCACGAACACACACACACACACATATATATATATATATATATATATCATCGTGGATTTGCTACCACGGGAGATAGGTACGCACGCCTTCACAGCCGTCAGATGCAGTCAAGTGATTCATGCTGCTG
Organism: Alopecurus myosuroides; assembly: GCA_028641055.1. NCBI lineage: Eukaryota > Viridiplantae > Streptophyta > Magnoliopsida > Poales > Poaceae > Alopecurus > Alopecurus myosuroides. The sequence goes on along the minus strand of JAPCYS010003752.1, from coordinate 7,166 downwards.
TTTGCTGCAGTCACGTCCGTTTACCATCCGTTTACCATCCACTGACAAAAGACACCCGTGCCCGCTTCCATTGTCGAAAAAAACGGCATCCATGCCGGGGTAGCTAGGAAAAAGGAAAGGCAAAATAGACCCGTGCCCAGTCGTCGTTCCCCACCCGTACGCCATACACGTCCAACTGAAATCATCGGCCTCACCTCCGCTGGTATGGCCATGGAAGCCACAGCCGCCATGCTGGTTTCCAGGGCACCAATCTCGATGTAAGCTATGGAGATGCACCCGTTCCCAGACTCGATTCTCACTCCCAAGAACAAAAAACAGCGCCCGTTCCAGACTCGGTTCTCCGTAGCGCGCTACACCAAGCCTGGCCCCGACCGCCGGCCATCTGCACGTCGCGCGGGTACGCCATCCCCAACCTCGCTCGCGGAACTGGAGAAAAATATGCGGCGGCGGCTGACGGGCCGGCGGGGTCGGGACTCGAGGAGCCTGATGCGATGGGGGCCGTTGACGCAAGATGCCAGGGGGAGGGCCGGCGTCTGAGGAAGGCTCCCCGGAAGGTGCCGACAACAGAGCAGTGAATCTCGTCCTCGGTCACCCCTTCCCGCTCTGGCGTCCTCTCTCTCCAGAAGTGCACCAACGCCAGTGCTCGTGCTCTGTACCACCATCGACCTAGTCCAGTACGAAGCCCGCCACCGCGCTCCTCAAATCCCGCTCGCGCGACCTGACCACAGACTTCCGCCACCATGGAGGCATGCCGTGCCCGTGAGGTCGGGGCCGTCGACGAGGAATGCCCAGCGGTAGACACAACCGAGGGGGCGCGGTTGACCTCCGCGCTGCTTCAAGTGCCGCTAGGAATCGCGCCGATGCAGAGATGTAGGGAATTACAGGCGCCACGAGTTCCGCGCTTGCTGGTCATCCTAATTTCGTGATCAAACAAATCAGCTTTGAGCCATACAAACCATCGGCTCTGCATAATGCGAACGTGATTTGTTTCGTTCACCCATCACCATCCAGCAAAGAATATAACAAAATGGATCTGGACCGGGAACACGCCATGTGCAAAAAAATCAACATAAACACGATTCCTTCAAACACCTAAGCAAATCCAGATTGGAAGGGGAAAAAAGGTAAACCAAATCATATAAAAAGGAAAAACCAGTTGGGCTGGCAGCGGTTGAAGAGCACGCTGGACGGTAGCTGTTGAAAAGCACACGCTGGTCAGCCAGTGTGGAACCGCGGGTACAGCTCTGCAGGGTGGAGATGGTCTTCCAACGAGCTGCTCGCCGCCGTCCCGCGCCTAACACGCAGCCGTTCAATTAGCCGGCCTCTATGCTCCCCAGGGAGCCCCGTCCGCCCGTCTACTGCATCCGGCACGGCCTAGGGTGGGGGCGAATTCGAGCCATGGAGGGAAGTACGGCCTCTGCTGGCAGCCATCGGGGCGCACTGGAGTCACGATGACGCACGGCGGGAGGGGATCCATCTCGCCCGGTATAGATCGAGCGCGAGGGCCCACACACGACCTCAGCAGCCGTGTCACCCTCCTCCCACCCGATGTAGAAGAAGCTGCGCCGGGATCCTGCCTGGTGACGGGGCGCGTCGCGGCTACTCGAATCCCGCCAGCGCGACGGGGCACAACAACGGCATCCGCCTGGTGGCAGACCTGCACCGACGTGGGATCCCAAACCAGCCGCCATGGATCTCCGACCTCTCGGTCCGCGCCGCGGTGGATCGAGGTCAGAGGTAGAAGGAAGGCGCGAGGGAGGGGCAGGGACTGGCCGACGGCACCAATTTCTGGGCGGAGGCGGCTCGATGTGGTGCTTCCGCGGGGAAGCTGGAGGCGCCGGAGGGGAAGAAGGTGGGGGTGCGCGCGGCCGGGCTCGGAGTGGACCACGATGCGAGCGGCGCAGCCGGCTGGTGCGGGCAGGACGAGAGCGTGTGGGATATGGTGGTCAGGGTGGGGATCTGGTGCTCGAGCAGGTGTGGCAGGGCCGGGGTGAGGCAGTGCGGTGTTGGCATGTGCGGGATGGGGAAAAAAAGCCGGTGACGGCGTTAATCAGAAACGGTGACAAAAATGTCCTATAGGGCCGATCTAATGGTTGGATTAGGGTGCACGGCTAGCCAGGAGGGTAGCACACTATTTTTGATATATATCCCTCCAACAACTCACCAACTATAGATCTCACTGACACGAGACCGAGAGAGTGTGTGTGGCTATAGGGGGTGAAAAAGATGGAAGAGAATTTGGTAAAGTGAGACGGGTGGAGAGAGGAGTGTTCACTAGAGATTCCTCTCACATATATATCAAATAAAATAGGTTAAACAAGATTAAAATGGTGCGAAAATGGGGGAAATAGGGTGGTGAGGAGGTGGGGGACGACCAGATCTAAAATGGGGTGGAGAGGTGAGGGAATGGGAGGTGGGAGGTGGTCCAAATCACTGAAAGGGCTCACAGGCATACCCGTGACGCACCAGGGTGTTGGTGCGTCACGGCTATTTCAAATAGGCGTGGCGCACATGGGTCCGGTGCGTCACGGCGGCTATTTCAAATAGGCGTGACGCACATGTGGCTGGTGCGCCACGGCTATGCTTATTATAGGTGGAACACATAGCCGTGACGCACCAGCCCCATGTGCGCCACACCTATTCTATATAGCCGTGACGCACCAACAGCACGGTGCGTCACGGGTATGCCTGGGAGCCTAGCCACCCCGGGTCCACACATAGGCGCGGCGCGCGTCAGGTTTCATGCGCCACGGAAAAACGGATAGGCGTGACGCACCGTGGTGTGGTGCGCCACGGCTTTTAGGCGTGACGCACCAAAGTGTTGGTGCACCACGGCTATCGTCTCTCCTATAGTTGTTTTCCCACTACAGGAAATATGTTGATACATGACCCTCAACTTTTGTCACTAGAAGGTCACGTATGTTCATTCATGACCCCCTTTTGACCAAATTGTGAAAGTCACATACCGAGTGTCTTATTTGATCGTCAATGACTAATTGAATGAAATAGTCATATAGTCCTATATGACCAACCAATTGTTTTGGTCATGAGCTATCCTGTCATAGCCACGTCAGATCCTACGTGGTCAATCCTACGTGGCAAAATTATGACTAAATGAGAAAGTCATGTATCAAAATCGGCCCAATCCAAACAGCTCCATTATACAGGCCAAGCCCAACAGTTCGGCCCATTTAGATTTTTTTTGTTCCTTATTTTTTCCAGCTAAATAGGCCAAATATTTTAAGGCTCGTTTTTTCCTGGGATTTTGGCCTTTTATTGAGGCTCGTTTTTTCCTGGGCTTTTGGCCTTTTATTAAGGTCTGTAGCCTTTTAACATTCCAGAAGTGCTAGGCCATATGAATTTTTGGACCACCAAATTAACAGGGCACAGGACAAACAATATATATAGTAGATAAATTTTCATTTCAATCGGAAACGAAACATACAATACATAGCAGATAAATTTTCATTTCAATCTCATTACAATTCATCTAATTTCATCATAAAAAGTACATGTCACTTCAATCACTTTACATAACACGTTCAGATCACATCCAGTACTATCACACATACAGTACTATATCGTCAAGACCTCAAACCTCCAGGTTCACACATCATTTAGCTCCAATCACATAATATCTGATGACTCGCTCCAATCACACCTGATGACTCACTCACTCCAGGATGAATGAAATGCACCAGTTCTCACATATCTCATGCATGAAGTTCCACTTCTGCAACCCATGATCATCATCCAGGTACTGACTAGACAATGAGGGGAAAAAGTATAAGATTAATCCAAACAAACAGGAAGAGCATGAACTTAGTACAAGTTTGAGCTCTGATGTTCCAAGACCACACCAAACTGCAATGAGTTCATAGGTACCTCACATAGCCAATCAGCCAATCAGTAAAAATGTAGAGAGAAATGAATCATCAATCCAGATTTAACAACTACCCAAATAGTAGAATGCAAAACAGGGAAGCAAACATCAAAGCTATGTAAGAAAATCATTCATGTAGCTAATTTTCAACTAGGATTGATGAGCGCATACAAAATAGCATTATCAACAAGTGGAAAAAATGCAGGATTAGCAACTAGAAATAGCATGCTAACAGGAAATTATTTAGCTTTTCGGCAAGCCTACTACAACAATTAACATTGATAAAAAGCATTACGGCGCGTACTGCAACAGTGCCATGGGAGCGAAGAACACGACAGCAAAACAGACAAGATGGGAGGGATCAATCTAGTTTGATTGTAAGTGCTTTACCTTCTTGTCGCTCCCAGCGGGCTGCACCAGGTAGACACAGGGTCTGAGGCATCGTATTCAGCTGAGGATGCTCTCCTCCATGATGAGAATCTGCCGAGAGCTCAAGACGATGTGAATAGAATCATTGACCTGCAAAACACGCACTATACCAGATTATCTCATAGGTTCAGAACTCGGTTGGTTCACAGGTGAGCAGATCAAACTCACAACGTTCTACTCAGAAGAATGCAACTAATCACATCAAGTTCGTAAGAGAGCAATCTCAACGGACAAATAACATGAAGTTTGACAGGAGAATAGACCATCTCAGTAAGAATGGTTGATATAGTGCAAAAGTTAGAAATGACAGCATCCAAACACTGCCTAGAAGAAGACACAAATATCACTATCCCATTTATTTTCTACCCATTACGGAAAGCGGTCTCAACTTCATTATTCTTATGCCCCCGATCCAGTGACAAGGAGACCATGGCCTCATCAGTACAAGACTACATGCACTAACCAACTCCATGTGTTCCTTGCTACCATCAGCCAAAGAAGAATTGCTCAGGTTACATGGAAAACATGCTTGTAAATGCAATAGCCCACACATTCAAGAGATGGTTCCAGACAAGGGAACATAATTTATACAGATCAGTTAGTTTGTGAAGTCCTAAGATGCAATTACAAGGGAACAACTGAACTCAAGCAAACTTTTAAATGTGAGTACTTATGCTATTGTTTGGAGTGTTGTGAAGCAAACAAGCAAGCTAAACTGAATTTGTTTAAGCTAAGCATGTTCTGAATTTTTAGAAATAGTTTTTGGACAATTTGTGTACAAACACACATTTAGTTTGGAAATTTGCAAGGGAACAAATTAAGTTCAGTTTGCAAGCAAGAAATTTCAGTTCAGTTTACTTGCAAGCAAACTTTTAAAATTTCGAGTACTCCTTGCAAATTTGCAACTAGAGTACAACACAAGCAAATTTGCAACTGGAGTAAGAAACACTACTCCTACTCAAAAGCAGTACAATATGCTAGAAGTAGCCATCAAACACTACATAGGAGTAAAAATCAAGAACTACAGAGAAATCAAACAGTTACACTCTAATGCTGCATGAATTACTCAAGCAAGAGTACAAGCAATTGCAAACAATATTTTAGTTAAAGCCCTAAACCTCTTCATGGTCTAACCAAATTAACCGCAGAGCAATCTAACCAAATTCTTCTTGGGTCTCCCCATTGAGCAGGTATTAACCGTTTCAGTTATCTGAGACGTGGGAACGAGAAGAAGGAGGATGATATAATTCAGAGGTGCGGGGTGCGAGCAGCGAGGTTGTGGTTACCGACCGGGCAGCGCGACGGGAGTTTCAGAGCCGCGCGGAAACGGAAAGAAGCCGACCTTCGCGTTGTGTTATTATATATGTCCTAGTATCCACCAAAAATAATAAACTTGGAATACGACAGTTGGGTTGAAAATGTGTTCACACAAATGAGCTATCTCCTACGAAGATTCATGACTTTCGGGCCAAATGACGGATGTTATGGCCACATCCATGGCATAGTTTGTTTAAATATGCCCATATTCCACACAAATATGCATATTGGAACAACAAACAATGTTCACGAAGAAAGTTTTATTTTGTTTTGAATAAAAACATCATTTTCCATTTTCAGAGTGTCAAAAACAGGTTTTTTTGTGAAGCACCTACTGAAAATATGTTACATAATTGTACAAAGTAAAATTCTAAAGCCATTATGTCATATTTGATCCACAAATAACAAAGTTACTACCTCTTAATAGCTCAAAATACACATCTTTCGCTTGGGCCGGCATATTAGTCTGCTTGGCGTAATATTGACACCCTGCACATGTATTCACTATGTGCTCAACATCTGTCTTGCCTGTTAGCCAGAAAAACCCGGCACGGAATGATTTTTTAACTATGCTTTTTGATTGAGCATGATGTCCGCAATCTCCGGCATGGATTTCTTGCAGGATTTCTCGTCCTTCTTCTAGCAAAATACATCGCAGAAAAATGCCGGAAGTACTACGTTTATACAGGCAGTTATCAATTACCGTGTATCCTTTGCATCGACGCTGAATTTTCCTCTGCAAGACTTCGTGTGCTCCTTCCGGGTACTTCTGGTTGACTAAGAAGTTTAAATATGGAATTGTTCAATCCGGGTTGACGAGCATAACTTCAATTGACTCGGAAGCCAGGGGTAATCGATATCTCCACCTTTTATGGATGGCTCGTACAAATGCTGGACGAATACACCTGGTGGTAGGATTTTTACCCTTTCTGACCCCATGCGGGCTAATGCATCCGCGTTCCAATTTTCCCCCCTTTTGACATGGAGTACTTCGAATCCGAAAAAACAAATGGCGAACTCGTCCACCGTTCTCCGGTATTCGGCCATGATAGGGCTTTTTGCATCCCAGGTTTGGTTAAGCTGGTGCTGTACCAAATCCGAGTCGCCGTAGCACAAGATGCGCTTGACACCTATTTGTTTTGCAATATGCAAGCCATGAAGCAAAACTTCGTATTCTGCCACGTTATTACTGGCGTTGAAGTGTATTTGTAATACGTACTCCATTGTGTCTCCTTTAGGGGATTTTAAGACTACACCAGCTCCAGCGCCCTCCTTCATCTTGGATCCGTCAAAATGCATGATCCAGTACTCGGACTCCGGCATTGGTGTTTTTTTCATTGCTTCTGTCCAGTCGGCGACAAAATCTGCCAGAACCTGGGATTTATTGTCGTCCTTGGCTGATACTTAATGTCGAAATCTGCTAGCTCGATACCCCATTTGGCTACTCGGCCAGTTGCCTCCGCATTGTTTATTATATCCCCTAGTGGTGCTTTACATACCACTGTTATGGAATGTCCTTGGAAGTAAGGGCGCAACT
>JAPCYS010001991.1:0-24572 GCA_028641055.1 Alopecurus myosuroides | reverse complement strand
CTGTTTGAACCCTTTTGCTACAAGACGAGACTTGTACCTGTCAATAGAGCCATATGCACGTTTCTTGATACGGTATACCCACTTGCAGTCAATAATATTTTTGCTAAAACTGGGAGGAAAAAGGTGCCAGGTCTTGTTTTGCATCAATGCATCATACTCTTCTTGCATGGCCATACGCCAGTTTGTATCATCCAGGGCTTCAGACAAGGATTGTGGTTTCACCTCTAGTTGCAAGGAGACCATAGTGGACCTTTCAATCCTTCACAATATAGGTGAGAGTACCATCTTTGTAGAGCCTAGGTTGTTTGATACCTTCTTGAAGTCGTGTACGAGGTGATTTTGTAGGAGGGGCTGCAGGATCAGCGGGAGCAGAGGATCCAGCAGCAGTGTTATCAGCTACACCAGCAGCTGGCACAGAAAAGCGCAGGGGAGACGGGGTTGCCCGCGTCAACGGGAGCGCACCAGTTGGCATTCATGTCATCTTTCGGCGCAGGCGACAAGGGAGCACGCTCGGGTGGTGATGTGCGCGGGGAAGACGTGTCCCGCGGTGGAGACGTGGCAGCAGGTGGGGTAGATGCCACGTCCGACCGAATGCCAGGCATGGCAGGGGACCGCACGCAGGCGAGGCAGGGGACCGCGCACCAGGGGATCTCTCGGGATCGCGCGTGTTAGCCAAATCCGGCAGGAGATCATCCTTGGGATCGGATAGCTCCCGATCCGAGGTACCAGGAAGATCTTCTTCCTTGTCTTCTTCTGAATTTTTAGAACCACATATCTCATCATTTTCAGCACCATCTTCACTCAAATTTTCGACATCTTCTTGTCCTGCGATATTAGTTTCATCTGGAGCACTAGTATCTGTAGGAGCTGAACCATTAGGGGAAACAATTGGTAAGATAGGCAAAGGCATAAAGGCATCAACATGTTCGTCTCCATTATTATTTGATGTGTGAGGGGGAGGTAAAAGAAGTGATGCGGAGGTACCCGAAAGACCCTCCACTATTGGGATACTGTATGGCCCATTAAGGGTTGCCCTGGCAGACTCCATGAGTAACTACATGAAGTCCCATGGAGGAGACGTGTACGAAGCGGAAGGAAAACTTAAGCAACAAGAATAGGAAAGAATTGCGACCGACTCAAAGTCGAGTCCACCTTATGTACGTCCCCTGAGACCCTGCTGCCTATATAAAGCACGGGAGGGAGTCACGAACAACACAGACAACCCTAAATTGAGAGTTGCACTAGATTCAATCTGTAAAAGCACCCCATGTAATCGATATTCTTCACTCCATCGAAATAAATCCCGACGGGCAGTAATCCATCGAGTCGAGTAGTCCACCAGCGCCTTTTTCTCTCTTACGAAACCCCAGGTCCCTCACCATGGGGATTGTTGAGGTCGCCCCCTCAACATTGGCGCCGTCTATGGGAATCTGGGGCGCTGGATCCGTGGCTCCTTCCACTTCATCATCGACAAACCACGACTCGGCGATCCGGGCGGACTCGATCCGCTTCGGGTCGATCGACTTCACCAAGCACTTTCCGGCATCACGCCTGGTATTCGACTGCCCCGAAACAAGCATCAATCTAAATATCGGTGACCTGAAATTTCGCGCAGACCACGCAGGAGTGATACGCTTGGAAGATTTCGTTCATGTCCAACTGAAGGAGGCAACCGTGCCGGAATTCTTGTTGCTTTCGCTCGAGTAAGCGAGCCCCGAGTACTCTTACCCGACTAACTCCTACGTACACTTCGTTGCAATGGCAAGACGCGTCGAGCCGTCGTCCTCAAAAAACAACAACGGAAACAAGGTGACCGATCCACCAAAAGCAACACACGCGACTGACACAGACACGACTGGGGAAGATGGAGACGAAGGCGATGAAGAAACCGACGAGGACCCGAAGAAATTCCCTCCGCCCAAGGACGAAGACCCAAAGGGAGACGATGGTGAAACTGAAGAACCGCTTCCAGCCACCAACTCTGGATCTGCGACTAAAGGCAAGAAGTGTAAAAAAGAACGCTCTCAACTAGACGTGTCTAAGGAGACGATGGCACTAGTCACCTCGCTACTTGAGCATGGTCTCCCTCCCCCAACAGACGCTACCGCGGAAGAGCTAATGGCTTATAAGTGGAAAGTAGCCCAATAAGCCGAGTGACTACATGTAGGGGACTCAAAAGGTACTAGATCTTGATCAAGACCCAAAGGAACCCGATCCAACGGAGAAACTGACACCCAAAACGCCTTAGGAAAGACTTCTGCAAGTCTAGACATACCTGATGTCCATCAAACCAACGCCGGGTGACCCCCGCTATGGGGCCTCAACGTAGCTAGTGCGGAGCTAGGGCAGAAACCCACCCCGCGAGCGGCGGCACCCGCAAAGCTGCAGAAGGAAAAAACCAAACCAACTCGGATGACACGCCAGGAAGAGGACCCGGAAGATCTGTGAAATCGGCTCACGCTGAATAAGGTGGATAGGTCACGAAGAGAAAGAGCGGCATAAATACCACCGCCAAGGACAACTATAATTCGAGTGGAGAACCTGAGATATGATTCGACCGACTCAGACGATGAGGAACTCTTTGGGCCTCCTTGTTTCACTCGGGAAATTCGCCAAGCCAGGAAGCCGAAACGATTCAAGCTAATAGCCGAAACGCCCAAGTACGACGATGATCAGGAACCCAAGTCATGGTTAGACGATTACCTGATAGCCGTAAGGTTCCAAAAGGGGAGCAAGGTGTCGGAAATACGGTACATACAACTATAGCTGGTGGGCGCGGCGAGAAACTGGCTTAAGAGCCAACCCAAGAACAATACAACTGCTGGGAAGAATTCAAGTACGATTTCGTCTAGAACTTCAGATCACCTGCAAACGACTAGTAATAGTCGGGCAACTGAAGGCGTGCAGGCAAAGATCAGGCGAGAATATTCGCGAGTACATACAGAGGTGGACTGCGTTGAAAAACAGTGCAGAGAAGATCTCAAACGAAATGGCAATAGACAACTTCAGAAACGCACTCCGCAGGATGGACCTAAGCGAGTACATCGGCCGGATCCGAGTGAGAACCGTGAGCAAACTCATGGAATTGAAAAACAGCCGGGCAGAAGGTGAAGAATCAGCGCGCAACTCCCACCCACCCTCACCCTAAGAAGATCGCATGGAGACCTCCTACTCTCACGAAGGAAACAGAAGATACACTAATGACCAGAACAGAAGAAGAAAGAGCAAAACCGGACATTCACTGAAATGGAACCCGAGTTAGTCGCATCCGAGTTCCCGGGCAGTCGCAATAACGAGTACCGCAAGCAAGAGCGAGAGCAGCCACGTGAAAAGGAACGCGAACGTGGGCAGGAACAGAAGCGCGAGTGGAAGCCATAGAAGATCTGGGCGGACGGGTTACCGCCCATGTCAATCGAGCAGCAACTCGAAGGGCCATGCCGAAACACATGTACAACGATGATAATGGAGTATGTAGATTCAGTCACAAACTGAAGGACTGCCGCAGATTCAACCTACTCATGGAAGCATCTTTCAGGAAACAGAGGGAAGCACAGCATGCAGAATTCCCGGTTGTCCTAAGAGCACTGACAATAGGTGCACCACCACCTACCCGGCACCAGTAGTCGCCCAGCCTCAGCAACAACCCCCAGCGCAAGGACCACCTAGAGCGCAGCAAGCCGCAACAGTACGCCACCAGTATAGGGTGGGTTACCCATAGGAAGACAGATACCCGGAGTAAAAAGGGAAAGTATACATGATAAAGAAGGGTTCTCCCTCCAAAAGAAGACAAAAGCTCATTACGAGGCAGGTGAATTTAGCAGAAATATCACCCCCTACAACGCCCGAGTTTCTGGATTAGTCCGATGAAAACATGACCTTTTCCAGAGCTGATCACCCACTTCGAGTCCCCTTCCCAGGAAAGGCAGCGCTGGTACTCGAAGCACAAATCGGAGGGTATGATATAAATCGAGTGTTCATGGAGGGACAGAGCAAGGTCAACATCATCTACACAGAAACACTAAAGAAAATGAACATACCAATAGGTAACCAGAAGCAGTCGGAGAACTCATTCCACGACATTATCCCTGGAAAAGCAATCAAACCCTTGAGTTCAGTAACACTCGAGGTGGTTTTCGGAGAAAGTGACAACTATAGGAAAGAAAAACTCGACTTCGAAATAGTCAACTGGCCATCCCAATATAACGCAATACTCGGCAGGACAACATTTGTGAGATTCATGACAGTATCCCACTACACGTACCTGACTCTCAAAATGCCAAGATCTAGGGGAGTGATCACAGTGCGTGGAAACTACAAAAAATCAGACAATTGCGACGTCAAGTTCAATAGAGTATCACAGTCGTTTGGAATGCATGAGGAATTGGTAGATATAGAAGCTACGACCGATCACTCGATCTTTCCTCTGACAAAGAAAATAGCACCTGAGATGGAATTTTTACGTGAAAACGGACACAATGGAATACCAAGTCTACCCGATTGATCCAGCAAAGACAGTACTCGTGTCCAAAATGCTGCCTATCGCATAGGTAAGCGCGCTCGTCAAATTAGTCCATGAGAACTGGAAAATCTTCACTTGGGCCCACGTGGACATGCTAGGAGTACCTAGGAAATTCGCCGAGCACGCACTAGAAATCTACAAGAATGCAAAGCCGATTCAGCAATCCACTCACTGCTTTTCGGAGACGAAGCAGAAAGCAATAGGAGAGGAAATAAACAGGATACTCGCAGCAAAATTCATTCGGGAGATCAAAATAGCAACATGGCTCGCAAATCCAGTGTTGGTAGCCAAGAAAAACACTGAAATTCTTTGGATGTGCATAGACTACACGTCACAGAACAAACACTGCCCTAAGGACTGGTTTCCACTACCGCGCATCGACCAGATCATCACTCGACCGCAGGTTCTGAGAGGCTATCCTTCCTCGATGCATATTTAGGCTACAATCAGATCTTCGTGAAGCGAGAGGGTGAGGAAAAAACCGCATTCATCACCCCAGCTACACCACTATGCCTTTCGGGTTGAAAAATGCGGGTGCTACATACCAGCGCATGATGCAGAATTTCCTGAAAACGCAGATTCGCAGAAACGCGCAGTTGTACATAGACGATATCGTGGTCAAGTCAAACAAAGCGAAACCCTTATCGACAACCTTCGATAGACATTCACAGCACTCGACGAGTACCAGATCAAGCTGAACCCGAAGAGGTGCGTGTTTGGAGTACGTCAAGGAGATTTACTTGAGTATCTTTTGTCCACCAAAGGCGTGAGGGCCAACCCAGTAAAAATCAAAGCTATCATGTCAATGAAAGAACTACTAAACGTCAAATGAGTACAATAGCTTGTAGGGAGAATTGCAGCACTCGGGAGATTTATAGCAAACCTTGCATAGAAAGCACCCCCTTCCTACAAAATATCGAAGAAGTCGGATAAGTTCGAGTGGACACTCGAAGCCTAGGAAGCCTTCCATGCCATCAAGCAAACTTTATCAACCTCGCCCGTCTTGGTGGAGATGAGAAGGAAGAGGAACAAGAAGATGATGAAGAGGATATCGAGTGATCTCTTGGGATGGTAGTTGAACTCTTTTTCTCCTTTTTGGTGTCTTGATGCCAAAGAGGGAGAAGGAGTTCCCTATTTAGGATATCACGGGATTTGCCAGGGTTGGGGCACAAGTTTTTTGCCTTTTCGATTTGATCTTACAGGTTTGTGCTTCCATTTATTTGCTTTCGTTGAAAACATTTGGTTTATGTGTGTGGAACCTTAGGTGAACCCCGTGTGTGTCAGCCTTGCCCGTGATAAGTTATTATCTTTAGAACTATTTGCTTGCATGGTTATATTGTTCCATCCTTTATGAAATTATTGTGAACTTGCATAAATTGGTTGGTTTCTAAAACATAGGGGGAGCAAAGCCTAGTTGGTGTGTGCCTCTACCAGTGCATATGTCTAGGGGGAGCCCGTCTATTTTTTGAAGACCACTTTCTGTTGTTCATTTTGAAATCCTCGTCAATCTTTATGTTGTCGTCAAACACCAAAAATGGAGAGATTGAAAGAGAATTTCTTAATCCCTTGAGTTTTGTGTGTTTTTTAACAACATAAATGATATCTCACCGTGTGCTGCATGTTTAAGGTACATCTATTACCAGCACAAAGCGGTGTTGAAGTTATGGTGAAGGAGAAAAATATTGTGGCATGTTTTCTCTACAGATAGATGTTTCTGTTGGCATCCGGATTCATTCCGGAATTTCTGAAATGATTCCGGATTTACCGCGAAAACATCTGTTAGGATCCGGAGCCATTCAGGGCGATTTTGGGCTATCGGAATCATTTTGGATTCATTCTGGAATGACCATAAAATCCTCTGTTAGAATACGAAATGCGCCGGAATATTCCGGATGGCCGGATTGATTCCGGATTGCTCGCAGGCTATAGGAAACGGCTAGTTTTTTAGTGGACCTATAAATAGAAGACCCCTTCTTCTCCAAAGGGTTAGCTCGTCCAGAATGTATTGCTCCTTTGATTGAGCTCACCCACCAAGCTAGATCTCCCATTTCCTCCACCCAAACTTGTTGATACTTGGAGGATTGAAGGAGAAGGCCCTGATCTACATCTTCACCAACCCGTTCTTCATTTCCCCCTCATTCAGTTGAGCGAATCAAGTCTAGGGTTTCCTTTGGAGAACCTAGACCTCATTGCTACTACTTGTTGATTGTTGGTGATTCCTGGTAGCCCCCAATTCGGTTGTGGGTGTGTGCCTCAAGCTCATTGTAAAGGACTTGATTTCCGCCTTGATACGTCAAAAACGTATCTCCTTTTCCGAACACTTTTCTTATTGTTTTCCTCTAAACTTGTGTGTTTTGGATACAACTAACACGGGCTAACGCTGTTTTGAGCAGAATTACCTTGGTGTCTTGTTTTTGTGCAGAAAAATCAACTTTCGGGAAAATGCCCAAAAAAGAGCCCATTGATGTTTTCACCTCGGAAGACCCCGGGAGCCATAAGGGGGTCAGGAGAGGGGCCACGGGGTGGCTACACCCCCAGGAGCGGCTCCCCCGGCCGCGCCAGCATAGGGTGTGGGCCCCCAGGACCCCCCTCGGACTCCCCTTTCGACTACAAGTAGCCTCCAACCCTAAAACCCGAAGGGGTTTGTCATATTCCACAGAAACACAACATAGCGCCGACGCCGTCCCGAACCTCGATCCGGGGATCAGAAGTTCCTGTTCTGGCACCCTGCCGAGACGGGGAAGTGGATGAGATCATCGCCATCATCATCACCAACGCCTCTCCATCGACCATCCATGTTTCCCCCATCCATGTGTGAGTAATTCCCCGCTGTAGACTGAAGGGGATGGTAGGGATTGGATGAGATCGTTCATGTAATAATGCCGTGATTGTTAGGGCATAGTGCCTAGTGTCCTCTATTAGTGCTATTGACATTGTTGCAACTTGTTATGCTTAATGCTTGCCACTTTGGGCCCGAGTGCCATGATCTCATATCTGAACATGTTATTGAATCACGATGATAATTATTGTTTCTTGATTATACCTGCAAGTTGTTTACACATATCGTTGTCCGGAACCCGAGGCCCCTAAGTGACAGAAATTGGGACAACCGGAGGGGATGGTGCGATGTGAGGATCACATGTGTTCATGGAGTGTTAATGCTTTGCTCCGGTGTTCTATTAAAAGGAACACCTTAATTACCAGTAGTTCCCTTGAGGCCCCGCTGAAAACGGGCTGGTAGGACAAAAGATGATGTGCAAGTTCTCATTGCGAGCACGTACGACTATTCACGGAACACATGCCTATGGTTACTTAGTGCTTGGATGCTTTATTTTACTTATCTGAAATGCCCCTGACATGATCATTATTAGAACTTTCTTATCCATGCAACGCCCGTTCATCCATCCCTATGCCTACAGTATTTAATCCGATGTTTACAGTATTTAATCCACTAATGCTATTATTTCACTACTGATGTTACTATAAAACTGTTACTACTGATAAACCACTGCGAACAATAGTACTTTCAGGTGCAGGTGAATTGAGAACTCAGTTGTTAAGGCTCACAAATATTATTTGGCTCCCCTTGTGTCGAATCAATAAATTTGGGTTTTACTTCCCTCGAAGACTGTTGCGATCCCTATACTTGTGGGTCATCAAGACTATTTTTTGGCGTCGTTGCCGGGGAGCATAGCTTTATTTGCAAGCTCACCGGAGAGTATTATTATCTACTGCCAATCATTCATCATGGGTAAGTATCGTGATGGAAGAGTTCCTATATTACCATCCACTACAAGAAGAGGTACAACTCTGAACATCTCTGTTGCTCTTGATTCACCGTATGTTATGAGTAAGCTGCTTACACCACCACATGCTCCACATGCTACTTATGTTGAATCTGAAAATGCTTCTGATACTTTTGATGATGATTCTACTGTGCTTGATGAGAGTGGTTCTCTCGGTCCTTTCTTAGATGCTACTATTGCTAAAGCTAAAAATCTTGCAAACACTGAAACTCTCGATAAAAATCCTGTTACTCCTGCTTTTTCACCTGAGTTTAGAGAGAACCCTAGTGATGATTTAGATGATGCTTATATTGAACTGAGTGATGATATTATTGATGAAATACATGCTATGAAGGATAAAGATGCTGCTATACGTCTTATGGAAAATCGTGCTGTTAGATATAAATTATCTCCTGATGCTAAGTTTGCCAGTTCTCCTATTAATATTAGGGATAAGGATTATGATTTCTCTCTTGATTTATCTTATATATCTATTTTTGAGAAAGAACCTTTTTGTGAAACTGAAAATGAAAGTGCTATGAAACATATGAATGAGCTCTCCTCTTTGAGTAGTTTATTCTCTGATGACCTTAAGAAACGTAGTTACTTTGTTGCTAAAATATTCCCTTTCTCATTAAATGATGAAGCTAAAAATTGGTTTAACAATTTTTTACCTGGATCTATTGATAGTCCTATTGGTTTGGTTAATGATTTCTTTCAGAAATATTTTCCTGCTAGTGCTCAACATGCTGCTTTACAAAGTATATTTAATTACAAGCAATTGGAAGAAGAGAAATTGCCTGTATCTTGGGCAAGGTTATGTTCTTTAGTTAGAGCTACACCTGGACATAAGCTAGAAGATAATAAACTTCTTGATATATTTTATAATGGACTAATTGTTGAATCTAGGACATACCTGGATAGTTGTGTTGGTTGTGTTTTTAGGCAAAGAACTCCAGAAGAAGCCGCAACAAAACGTTCAAACAAAAATGTAAGGGTGATTCCCAGCCGCAGTTGTGCACTCGAAGTACTCGGGAGCTACGCAGCAAAAAGTTCAAATAGAAAATAGCACTCGGAATACTCGGGGACGCGCATCAAGAATTTCAAATAGAAATCCTAGGGTGAATCCTATCTGTAGTCGCACTCGAAATATTTTTGGGCAGCAAAAAAAAAATCAAACAGAAAATAGAACCCAAAAGCACTCGGAGACTGTGCGACATTCAGCTCAAATCAAACACTGTAAAGATAGCAGTGGTACTTGAAGATATATGCAGATTTATAGCTCAAAGGAACTTCACACAGGAAATATACTCAGAGCCAGGAGAAGATATGTGTACTCAATCAGAAAATTTGAGATTTCATATACAGCACAGACGGTTACAGAATTATTTACAGATACAACAGAGATAACTAATATCTAAAATTGTGGATTCCATCCGCCCTCCAGTTGGATATCGGTTTCCTCTTCAGCCAAACGCATGAGTGGGACCGCCACGGGACTAGCTGTCTCATAACGATCAGTCATATTAACACGTTAGCGGCCACGAGGAGCATGAGGACCCCTGTCAATCTTCAGCAAATTCCTCTGTGGATAATGAGTCTTGGAAATAGTTAGGGCAACCTTGGCTCCACCAACTAGTTGATGGCGAACGAGTGATTTGGCGTGATCAAAACTGCTAAATTTCTGCATCAAATTGAATAGACCCTCGGGTAGCCTCTTGAGTGGAAAGAGGGCTCCGTAAATATTGCAGAAGGCCGCATGACAAGAACCGATTACTCCACCAAGTTGCTGAGCCCGAGTTCTCAGGGTCAGGAGTACTCGAGACTTCTCAAGATAGGCCCAGAAAGAAGATGAGTTGTAAACACACAGTTTCAGGCGCTCCTCTTCAATATAACGAGTTTCTTCGGCAGCATTTTCTTGAACACCTATAGTATAATTGTTCACTCGGGTCAAATGAGGCACATGATCACTCGGTACAAGCCAAAAGAAGATACTTGGAAAACTTATAGGCCAAGTCAGTCATTATTGCAACCAGTTCTTCTAGGAGAAAATCCTCACGATCTGCATCAACTTGCTCCTTCTCCTTCGAAGCATCCAGTTGGGCCCTCAAGGTTGTGAGTTCCTCTTCTTTGTTTAAAATCTTAGCGCTCAGTATTTGTACTCAGTTTGTTGCAAAAGAAGTCGAAGGAATTGAAGCAGAACTAGAAGACCCAGGCGTCTAAAGAAGAGAGTAGGATATCGTTAAGACTCGGCTATTATATCGCTCGAGTGTTCAACGGTATTATACTGCATCACACTCAGGGGATACTCCCATCGGGAGAAAAGATAAGACAGGAAGTGTCGTGGTGGTGTCACGGCAGATGCCATAAGATGGCTAAAGTTGTGGGGACGATGGACGCTGGAGGCGCTCGGGGAGGGATCACGCAGCGAGTAGCCGCGTGAGTGTGAAGCTAGCACTGCAAACAAGATCTACCCAGGTTCAGGCCCTCGTGTGGAGGTAAAACCCCTACTCCTGCCTTTCTCTCTTTATATTCGGGTCTCACCGAGTAGCCACAGTACAAGTGTTCCTACTACCGAGTAGCCACGCTTCTCTCTACGTTAAGAACTAGGTCAAGAATGTGAACCAAGTCTCGGATCCCTCGCGCAGGAGGAGGCAGGGCACCTTATATACTGGTGCCCAGCCGGATACAGCCAAGATGTCGACACTGTGTACTTCCGGGTTCTCGCTGACCACTTTACACCTTTTGGCTTCCTGGATTGTCTTCATGTGTAAAGTCGTTCCGCAGAACCGAGGAGCTGATCTGTTATCACTGCCATGAACACAGAGTAGGTCCCCCCTATCCTGCGACGCCCTGCTGACACACTGTCACGGTCAGGCATGCGCTCTGCAGATGAACAGTGTCGTGAATAGTGCCAAAGTACGGACCCGGGATACGCGGGATCCTGTGTCAGAACTGCTCCTTTGACTTCTGGTCCGAGTAGGAGACCGCCATTTCTACTCGGACCACTTCCTCTACCCGGAGGAGAATAACTTCTTTGATTCTTCCTCCTGGCCATCAGTGTGTACGGCCGAATAGCGGACGACCGGGTAGCGAGTACCGGGTAGCCGCTACTCTGCAAAACGTCTCATTTGTTCCTGTCTTTAGCACTGGCCTTTACCCTACTCGGGGGTAACCCCCCGACATTAGTCCCTGAAGCTGGTAGAGTCCTGCGAACTTGTTCAATGGGCTCTGCCAGCTTAAAAATCAATCTTGCCTTTGAGCCTTGGGTTGCTGAGTAGAACCTCCGAGTAGCCCTTGATTTTATCTCAAGTTTCTCCTTTTCCGAATAGGGCCACTTCTCTTCCCTGCCGCTGAGTAAAATGACTTCGCGAGATTTCCAATCAGAATCTCTGCGTGGCAGAGCGAAATCCGGCTTTCGGCAGCGCAACTAGGCACGTGTCACGTTGCCACGCCCCCGACGCCTCGGTGCCCGGGATCTGACAGGCCACGCACCCAGTCTTCACGGTCTGGGCCCACTGGCCCGTTATGTCCCATCAACCGCAGTAATTACCCACGATTGCGTCGTGGGATCAATTGCGGCCGTTACGCGCGCGTTCTGCGCTGTGTGCGTTTCTAACCGGCCCACATATCCCACGCCGCACGATCTGTGCCACGGTCGATCCCACTACCTCCAATCGTAACGGCAACCCGAGGGGAGGTATAAATACCCCCTCGGTAACTCCTTCTTCCCCTTCCTGCCTTCACTTTCCCCTCGCCTCTTCGTTTCTCCGGCGCCGTCGAGCTCTTCGCCGCCGTGCCCCTCGTAGCGCCGAAAGGCTAATATTTTCCGCCAAGTTCCACCAAATCACCACCAAATTTCCTCCCCTGCTCGATGGCTCGTGATGACGGCGCCCGCGCCGGGTGGGCCGGATCCACCGTCACGGCAGAGGAGTGCCAGTGGCTGGTGAACACCTGGCGAGTTCCTGCCGGCGTCCGTTGCCAGCACCCCGACGGCGAGCTCGTCCCCGCCCCGGAGGCGGACGAGCACGTGGTGTTCCTCGCGCACTTCGCGCGGGGATTCGGGTTGCCCATGTCGGATTTCTTCCGCGGCTTCCTCGACCACTTCGGGATCCAGCCGCACCACCTGCCACCGAACGCCATGGTGATGCTCGCATACCACGCTGTAGTGTGCGAGGCCTTCGTGGGCGTCCGCCCCACACCGATGACTTGGGCGCGCTACTTCTTCTTCAGGAAGCAGAGCAAGGCCAAGCCGGGTAGCGCGGACAGCAGCCACGGGATGACCGAGACCGGCAGCGCCATGATGGTGCAGCGCAGCGGGACTAACCATCCGCGCGTCAAGGGCCTTGACTCCGTGCGGAAGTGGCAGAAGACCTTCTTCTACGTGAAGAATATCCCCGTCAAGGAAGGTGAGCCTCTGGTGGACCAGATCAACCTTCCGCGGTGGACCAATACGCCTCCTACCGGGCAGAACTGGGGACTCAAGCCCCCGCTAGACGGCGACCTCAAGCAGATCAACGCGCGCCTCGCCCAGCTGAAGGACAAGGGCCTCAAGGACGACGACCCCATCGCTTGCTGGATCTCCACGCGGGTGCTCCCGTTGCAGCGCCGCGCACACCTCATGTGCTACATGGGCGGCAACAGAGACTGCACTCGGACGACTACGTTCGAGCTCAGCAACGCGGACGTGGCCACCTGGACGCGCTCCATCATGAGCACCGGCCTCACCGACCACTGGCAGTACGGCTTCGTGCCTTACAGCCGCACGAAGCCAATCAAGCGGGTTAGTACTTCTTATTCTGTTCCCCGCCTACTGTTTCCGAGTAGATAGCCTTTCTAGCTCGGTTTGATTAGTATCCGCACTCTGTGCCGAGTAGGACACTGAGCCGTATCTCTGTAGGCTTCATGTGCTTTATGTTTGCACTACCTGCCGAGTAGAGCACTCGCTACTATCTGTTGGGCTTTATGTGCTTTGTGTTTGCACGCCTCGTTGAGTAGGACGTTTACTCTGTTATGCTTTGTGCCTGCATCTCATCCCGGGTAGAATCCCTTATGCTGCTCAACTGATTCATGTTGCTTGCTTGCATCCCCAGCGCCTTGCTCGCCAGCTCGCTGAGAGCGAGGAGCGCTTCGAGGCCAACTGGCACGCGGACCGAAAGGAGGATGACGAGGTCTCCTACGACACCGCGGACACCCTCTGCATCCCCCATGCCGTCCAGCCGGGTAAGCACCATGTCGACACGTCCATTCGGGACTGGTCCGAAGACGACGACGCAGGTGACCAAGTTCACCTTCTCGGTCGCGAGTAGCGCAACTTAGTTTCTTTCTGTTTCTCAATTGTTTTCTTCTCTCCTACTCTGCAGAGGATGCTAATGCTGACGAGGAAGAGGATGAGGACGCCCTTGAGGTCGATCCGCTCGCGGTTGCCGCTCCCGCCACTCGGAAGAGGGCGGGCAGTGGTGCCCAGGAGCCCACCGCCAAGAAGGCCAAGAAGTGCGAGAAGAAGACCAAGCAGGTTGCTGGGAGACGGCTACCCCCTTCACGTGTAGGGTAAGTGATTTTCTTCCCAGCTACCTTCCGCTGTCGCTGCTTTTCCTGAATTTCTTGTTCCGCCGCTGCTTCTCGGTTTCTTCTTTCTTTCTTTCCTTCCTGAACTTCCTTTTTCTCTTCAGTGCCCCCTTGGACGCTGATGCTGCTGCTGCTCCCTCCAAGTCCAAGAAGAGAGCCGCCATTGATGTCGACAAACTCATCGACCTCTCCGAAGAGGACGAGCCCGCTGCAGGGGATGAGGCGCGTGTGTCCTCTCCCGTGAAGGGTGAGGATGAGGACGACACCAACGTCCAGGACATGGACACTGGCGCCCAGGACGCCGAGCAGGAGCAGCAGGCCCGCGCGGAACAACAAGCGCAGGATGCTGCTCGCGACGAGAGACCACCTTCTCCCCCAGCTGCCACAGCTGGGGAGAATACAGAAATAGCTACCGAGCACCAAGACCGTGCCACCCTTGAGCGGCAGGAAGAGGGCCAAGAGCAGCAAGACACCAATGCTGCTGCCCAAGATGACCCCGCGGCCCAGCCGCGGGTAGATAATCAAGATGACGTACTGCCAGACCCCGCTGCCGAGCAGCGGGTTGAGACAACTGTTGTGGAGCCGGCCCTGCAGAGCCACGCTCAGCCGGACGCTACGCCCGGTAGCCAGTCCTTGGCGCCGCCTACCCAGCAGGCCGCTCCAACAACTGCGGCAAGCTCCCCGCCCATGAAGAAGACCAAGACCATAGCCAGCCCTCCAGCCAAGCAGGTCACCAAGAAGACTGCTTCTGATGCTGCTGGCAAGAATGATGCAGCCGAGAAGAAGGCTGCTGAGAAGAAGGCTGTCGAAAAGCCAGCAGCCGAGAAGAAAGCCGCCGAGAAGCCTGCTGCCGAGAAGAAGGCCGCCGAGAAGCAAGCTGCCGAGAAGAAAGCTGCCCAGCCAGACGCTCCCGTCCGCAGGAATCCTTCTCGGATCGCTGCTCAAGACTCCGCCGTGATGCCGCCACCGAAACCAACTGCGAAGCCTGCCGCGAAGAGTGGGCATCTTACCATTGGTGCTTCCGGCAGCGGTGCAGGCACAGCCGCGGGATCAAGCATCAAAGACCCGCCTGCCTACCCGCCTTACATGCTGCAAGCGAGCAAAAAATATAGCATTGGTCTGACCAAGGCCGAGAAACAACTCGCTCTTACGAGAGGCAAGCAGGCCCAGGCTGTGGATTCCAAGCTGCCGGCCAAGGACAAGGCCCAATCGATCTTCTCGCGCGAGATCCAGGAGACCGAGGTGGAGTCCCAGGGTCTTGAGCAGATAATCGACCGGGTGGGCTTTATCGACGCCGAGTGGGACAGCGCGTTCCTTGGCAACGAGCCTTGGAATGGTCTGGCCTTGGGCACGCTGGATCACTGGCGCACCGACTGGAATAAGGCGGACATGGGCTACAATCCCATGACCATCTCGTCCGCCACCAGTACGCTTGCCGCAAAGCTGTTCGTCCACCGCAAGGCTGCAGAGGATCTTGAGCAGACTTATGCGGTAAGTTTTGCTTTGCCTGTTCCGAATTGCGCTTTTCTTCTCTTCTATTCTTCTTCTTCTTCTTATCCATCACCCAGTCCCCGAGATTCGGGCCGAGTAGGCGGCTACTCGACCGAGTTGCCGTCTTCTCGGGTCAAATCTTCGGAACATTGTCTAACTCCTTTTCTTTCTGCTTCTCAGAATAGCCTTTTGAAGAGAACGTCCCTTTATCGGACCCTGCTCTGGAATCACAGCATTGCAAGATGGCGCCTTGAGGCCCTAGAAGCTGAACGCAAAAGCGATGCTGTGACCGAGAAGGAGGCCGTAGCTCGTACCCTTCAGCTTTCCGAGCTCGAGAGTAAGCTTCTAGCCATTCGGTTCATGCGTTTTGTGTTTATGCCCGTTTTTGCTTCCTGCTCTAACTCTTTGCACTCTGCAGGCAAGATCAAGACGC
This sequence comes from Alopecurus myosuroides, assembly GCA_028641055.1. NCBI lineage: Eukaryota > Viridiplantae > Streptophyta > Magnoliopsida > Poales > Poaceae > Alopecurus > Alopecurus myosuroides. The sequence goes on along the minus strand of JAPCYS010001991.1, from coordinate 8,776 downwards.
TGACAGAGGAGCACCAGCACTGTCACGTCTTTGTTGAAAACGCCGAGACCACCATCAATAAGTTGGAAGGTGAGTTGTCGCCTTCTCGGCTTGTTCTCCTTCTTCTCCGCTATCTGCTGACCATACTCTTCTCCTCCGCAGAAGATTACAAGAAATTTCGTGAAGAGCACCTCGACTGCGTGCAGCCCGCCGAGTTGCAGCAGCAATTGGCAAGCCAGGCCGTGGAGCTCAAGAGCCAACACACCACCGAGCTGGAGCCGCTGCAGGTCCAGTTAAGGACTGCCCTTCAGAACATCCTAGATCTAACCGCCGAGAAGAACAAGTTGGAGGCAGCCGCCAAGGCCAAGGAAAGGGCCCTTGAGCTGGAGTGCGATACGCTGAGGAAGAGCAACTCGGACCTCATGCTCCAACTGGCCCAGTTCTGGAGGGTCGAGGAGCGGCACGTTGCTGATGATGAGTCATAGAAGCGCAAGCTCGAGTCGCTACTCTGCGACCTGAACAGTAAGTTCTCGCATCTTAGTGCCTCTCTGTTTCCTTCCTCTTCTCTTTTGTCCGATTTGCATCTCTTTGCTGCTTCCTCTTCTAATCTTTTTCTGATAGCATTTTCAGAAATCTTCCCCGATCTCTGCTCAGCTTGCAAACCTGCCCTGTCAAAGGCTCAAGATGCTCGAGTAGAGAAGGGGCTGCCCATGGATACCAAGGCTTCAATCGAGGACAGCTTCACGAATATCCAGGGACAACTTCAGCGCCTTAAGGGCTTGGGCACAGATTTGACTTCAACTGCCTTCAGGCTCCATACTTTGTTCTGGCCCAAAGAGCCCTTGCCCTCAACTATCCGCGCCCTCGCCGAGAAGCTGAATGGCGTCAAGGCCGAGCTGAAGAAGTGGCGAGCATCCGGAGCTCGGGCATGCGCGGACATGCTGCTCCTCTTCATCTGCAGCTGGTATGAGAATCTTAATCTCAATACCATCCTCGAGATGCGCCGCGATTCCAAGTGGGAGAAGGAACCCGAGTGCGTGGCTCGCCGTCAGGCAGTCGCATGGGAGATCGCCTCCTACGCGGATACCGCGCGCTACATCGAAGGCCTCCCCGAGCCCGACACGGATGTGGAAGGCGAGGGCGACGACGAGGATGAAGATGATGACGAGGAGGCCACTGTGTCAGACGGGCTAAGCTTCTTCGCCAGCACCGATGAGAAGTCCGAGAAGGGCAAGGGCGCAGCCGTCGCGGATAGCGACGAAGAAGCTGAAAGCGTGGAGATGACCATCGACACCGCGGCCCTTGAGTTCGGCACTTCATCAGGCGCAGCCCTCGATGACACGGCGCGACTCCGCGCTCAATCTGCTGCCTCCGCTTCGGCGACGGATCCCATCTCGGTGGCCACAGCCACTTCTGATCAGGCTGCCACCAACCCGGAAGCGGATGTCGCCAACCCGGAAGCTGATGCTGCCAAGGCCACCCCCGAAGCTGATGCCACCAAGACTAACACTGAAAATGCTGCTACCTCCACCTGATTATGTCCTGCCACACTTATGCTTGAAACTTTTATCAAATCCCCGGAATGCCGGGTGCAGATGTACTGAACAATTTATCTTCCCGTTGCTACTCAGTTTTATTTTACTTGAAGTTTTTATACTTAGTAATTTGAGTAGCTTTGGCTTGATGCCGGGTTGCGTTATCATGCGAGTCCCCGAGTTGCATTTTTCATCCACCCTTCCTTTTTATCTCAGCTCTTACCTGCAACTTGTTGCTTTTTTGGTATTCCAGTCACAAGAGTTCAAAGTTGAGGTTTCAAATACTTAGCCACTTAGGAAACAGTCATAGTAACGCTACCCACCACATAGCCAAAAAAGTTAACAACAGACAGTAAGAAGCACTCTACTCGGTTGCCACACGCGTCCTTCCCTTTGCAATTTTTCATGTGTTCATTGACTCTTTGGCTTGTTCTCTGGCTTGCCATGAAGCCGGTTTGCAGACAGCAGCAGAGTCGCATAGTGTCCGGTGAGTATAAACACACTACTTTGTATGCTTTTGAAATTCTAAGCGTAACAACCGAGTAGACAAAGAGGCAACAGAGTAGAAACACTTAGAGCAATTTTGGACGAGGGCAGTCCCCGAGTTCAATTTCAGATTGCAGAGTAGGAGTTTAGCTCGGATAAGAGGGTACAAACACACTTTTGCTCATGAATGAAAGCGACGGAGTAGAGCTACATTCCAGGGGCGTTTGGATTCCTCCCCAGCTTTATCCGGTCTGTTCTTCTGTGATGGTTGCGCATCTACAAGGTAGTATGCATCATTGTGTAGAGCCTTGCTCACAATGAACGGCCCTTCCCACGGAGGGGATAGCTTGTGCAGCCCGGCTGTGCGCTGCACGAGCCTAAGGACCATGTCTCCTTCTCGGAAAACCCTTGGGTTTACTTTTCGGCTATGATAACGCCTCAGGTTTTGCTGGTAAACAGCCGAACGTGACAGAGTAAGCTCTCTTGCTTCTTCTAGCAGGTCGACGTCGTCTTCTCGAGCTTCTCTCGCCTCCGCCTCAGTGTAGAGGGTTACTCGGGGGGGAGTCATGCTCTAGGTCGATTGGCAACACGGCTTCAGCCCCGTAAACCAAGAAGAATGGTGTGTAGCCGGTTGACCGGTTAGGGGTAGTCCTTAGACTCCACAACACCGCTGGCAACTCGTCTAGCCAACACCCTGGTGTTTTCAGCAGCGGCTCAATCAGCCTTGGCTTTATGCCTGCAAGCAGCATGCCATTTGCTCTTTCCACCTGTCCATTGGACGCGAGATGCGCAACAGACGCGACATCTAGTCGGATGTGCTTATCTCTGCAGAATCTCACCATGGCTCCCTCAGCAAAGTTAGTGCCGTTATCTGTGATGATGCTGTGCGGGTAGCCGTATCTCAAGATCACATCCTTCAGGAAACTCACAGCAGTAGCTCCATCACACTTCCGAATAGGCTTCACTTCAATCCACTTGGTGAATTTGTCAACCATGACCAGGATGTGTGTCATGTTGCCTCTAGCCGGCTTGAAGGGACCAACCATATCCAGACACCAAACAGCAAACGGCCAAGTGATGGGAATCGTTTTCAACTCGAAAGCTGGCATGTGGATCTTACTCGCGAATCTCTGGCAGCCGTTGCACTTTCTCACGATATCTTCAGCTTGCTTCAAAGCAGTGAGCCAGAAGAAGCCATGCCGAAAAGCCTTCTTGACTAGAGCCCGAGAAGAGGCGTGGTGGCCGCATTCCCCTTGGTGTATTTCCACCAGAATCTCTTCTCCTTCTTCCGGTTCCACACAGCGCTGCAGCACGCCAGTGGCGCTTCTCTTGTGCAGCACTTCTCGGAAGATGGTGTAGCCCTTGGATCTTCTCTGAATCTGCCTTGCGGTAACCTCGTCATCTGGCAGGGTGCCGTCCTTTAGAAAGGATAATATGGGCATGGCCCAACTCGGCGTCTCCCGTGCGGGAAACACTGTTCGTCCACTTCCATCAGGACAGGCACTGTTGCGTCATTCTCTGGATTGGGGTTGACTCTTTGCAGCCCCGAGCGATTGGCAAGGACTTCTTCAAGGAAAGCGACAGTCCCCGAGCTGAGAGGGGCAGTCCCCGAGTAGAGAGGGGCAGTCCCCGGGTTGCAGGCGCCAGTCCCCGGGATGGAGACTGCAGTCCCCGGGTCTCCTTTTGCACCTTCCCAGTCAATCTCCATTGGAACTGCTTCTTCATCAGGCAGGGAAGGAACGAAGATGGACTCCGAGTTGGGGGACGGCTTGATGGATGGCTTTCTCAAATGCTCCAAGGCAATCCCTGCCGGGATGTATTGCCGAGAAGATCCCAATTTGGACAGCTCATCAGCTGCTTCATTCTCTGCTCGATGGATGTGCTGGAACTCGCAACCTTCAAAGAATCCTGTCATGGTTTGAACCAGGAAGCGATATGACGCCATGTTGGCATCCAGAGCATCCCAAGTGCCAGAGACTTGTGTCGCACCCTGGGTTTCTAGAGGATACTCTCCGCGCGAACTGGAAGTCAGGTGCTTGGATTATGGGGCATACATGCTCCCACGTCCCAGCTTCCTGGTAGGCCTGCGCTTATGCGCGACAACACAAGCCCTGCTTCCACCGTCGAAGTAAACTATCCGCTAGGAACCTAAAGGCACTACTGCCGACGTACTTCATAATCAAACACGCACGGTACGTCAACAGTTGGTACGAATGATAACACAGAATGTCTCTAAGACACAAAAGAATGAAATAAGTGCAACTGGCCTTCACTAAGGCAGAAAATATCGAATACAGTCATCCAGAGGACATGTCCCAACATATCATCCATTACAACAGCGGAAGCAATCTGAGTACAGACAAATCCATGGCTTAAGAAGCCGAGAAAATAAGAAAAGCGAAGCCCATCCACTGGATCCTGCCCTGGTCCAGCTAACTACTCGTCTGCAGCGTCGTCGAACTCCACAAAGTAGCCATCCTGGGAAGCATCGTAGTCGTAGTAGTACTCTGCGTAAAACCACAGCCCCAACGGGGTCAGTACATCCAAGTACTGGCAAGCAAGACTCACAGTTCATCAAGGAGTTACCCGTCAACACAAGCATAGATGCTTGGGATCAACGGAAAAAAGAGGTGATAAAAAGTTGCTGCTGGCTGCTCTAAACAACTACAGAATATAACTACAAATTCCGGCTAACAGAAAAGATAAGATCGAGGATTGTAACCAACTGAAAGATAACTTCAACCAAACCCATCCTGGATCTCGCCCCTTATCCAAAGAAGCAATCCGAGGATAACTCACACAGTTGTAATAAGGTGAAACAAGTTATTTGTGTGAATAACCTATTACTAGTCAGGTTATTAATCATTGGGTGAAACATGATTGATCATTATGTTGAAGTTGTCCTGAGTACTTGTTAGCCAGTACTTTCACCAAGTAATCCATAACCGCGGAAAACACGGCTTCTCGAGAAGATTATCCCTGCAGGGTTGCACCAATTTGGCCGTACACTCAAGAATAACCCGCCAGATGGGAAGCTAACCCACCAAGCGGGGTACTCTACACAACCAACCATTCTCCGCATCAAGCCCAAAGCACCTTGGGCGCACGGCTAATCGAGCCCAGAAGAAATGGACCCTCATAGCACTCTAAGAACGTGTCCCCCTATATGCCGACTACAAAGTTCCACCCTGCGCTGGGCTCGCAAAAACATGCATGCGGCAAATGGAAAACACGAACTAAATGAGGCGATTGGACGAGATGCGAATCAGGTCAAGTTGAGGGGGCGCCCATACTCGCTTCCCAAATGCGGGTAGTGCGCTCATCATGGATCAGTAGACAAGACCCTTTTCCTATTAGGGTCGACACTAGCAGGCTCCAAAACCACTCATGGGCCTCCTGCCGGTGCCTTATCATCAAATTATTATTACCATTAGCAATTAACAGGATTGATTGATTAATAACGAGCCCCGGTACAAGGTAATAAGATAGTAAAAGTAGTAACCGACAACAGACTCGAGTAAAAGCAACCCTAAGCATGCTAGATGGTAACAGGCACAAGCAAAGGCTGTAGGTAGGGAGGTGGTGGCAATATCATGGCTCAAGGTATCATGTGATGGGTTCGGAGAACAAGCAACGATACATAGGGCTAGCAATAGTAGACAAAAAGATAGTATCGACAACAAGTGTGGAAAGGAACTCGATGATTCATGTGAGTGATAACTTGCCTGGCAGCTCAGCCTCGTACTGGGCTAGGTCCTGAGTAGTGGTGTCGTAAGGCTCGTCGGTACCAACGTCGTCGTCTAATCGAGAAGAAGCAAAACAACAACGAAGGAAGACGGGCAATCAATACATAGCATAAGTGCACAAACATTGGATGTTGCATGTCATGTTTAATAGATGCACCAAAATAACTTGCTTGACATGATACACAAATTTAAATGGATTCCATATGCAAAAGGATGCATATGGAAGCCCATGCTTGGAGTTGAATTAATTGTTCTATCACTAAGCATCAGGTGTAATGACTTAGTATGATGCATGCATGATGAGGAACAATAAGATAACAAGGTTAAGGCAATTAGAATAATAGTTAGCAATTTAGAAAGTCATTTATCAAATTTGGAATTTTGTTACTTAAACATGGCACACAAGTAAATGTTGTTATCATCAACTTAAAGTGTGCAAAACAATTACAAATTTTATATTTGAAAAGGTTATCAAATTTTAGTTGAATTACATGTTTCACAATTTGAAATTGGACTTAGGATTAATTATTTATGAATTAAACAATATTAAACAATTTTTAATTGAATTAAACAAGATAAATAGTTTAGGCAATTTAAATTGTTCAAACCAGAAAACAAAATTTATATTTGAATAGAGCATTCAAAATGGTGTGAAAAACATATTTTATTTGAATTATTTGAAAACAGTATGAATTAGTTATGAATTATTTCAAATTGCATTTGAATTATTTGAATTTGAATTTAGATTGCATTTTGAAATTTCAAAACAGAACACAAATTGCATATTTGGAAAGTTTATAAAATTTGGATCAGAATTCATATACAAAGTTTAGTTATTGGATTTATAGATTTGAAGTTATTGAATTTATAAGTTTTAGTTTAATTCTGCTATTTAAAAAAGAATTAGAAAAATTTAACAGATTCGGATTAATTGTTTGTTACCGTGCAGGATTTACCCACACACGCTGACAGCAGGGCCCCAGGCCAGCGTGGCAGACGCGCTGGCGTGGCACAGAGGGCCACTGCCAGGTGGGGCTGCGCGCTGGAGAAAATCTCCAAAAAGTTTGCGGCCGCGGGGCTCGAACCCGCGAGCTCGCTGTGCGCGCAAAAGGCTTGGACCGCTGCGCTGCTGCTGTGTGTTGACAGGTAAGGGGTTCAGACAAGGTAACGTTCAGTAACGCGTTGTTACTGACGAAACTGACGACGAAAACGTGCTCGACTGCAGAGAACGCTCGCCGGCGGCGATTGGCACGGTGGTGCTAGCAATTGGAGGCAGAAGTGGACGGCGCAGTGATGCATGCGCATCCACAGAGGGAGAGGAAGGATTGGATGCTCACCAGCGCACGTAGAGGTTGCAGCGGCTCGGTGAAGCTCTGCTGACGGTGGCGTGACGGTGGCAGTCGAGGACGGCGGCGATCTCCTGCTGGTCCTTGGGCCTGGCTCCGGTGTCGAACAGGTGGGAGAGAGGGTGGCGAAGAGATCCCCGTGCTCAAACGTCGAGGTGCTGCACTGCAACGGCGACGCGGTGGCCGGATTCAGAAAGAGGCACGGTGGCCGGAAAGAAAGAGATGATCGCGTCGTCGAATTGGGTGCTTACCGTGGTGTTGAAGGTGATCCAGGGGAAGAGGAAGGGGAGGCGAGCTGATTCCTGGGCAGAGGTGGCTAAGTGGGTGGTGGACGCGGCGGCGCCATGGATGGATTCAGGCGATCGCCGTGGAAGAGAGATACAGAGAGGGTGGAGCTCGAGGGAAAAGGTGGCGAATTGGCGGCGCTGCGAGGAACCCTAGAGCGATTAGGGCACAGCTAGGGCTAGGGCACGCCTTATATAGGCCGCGGTGACGGCGGCCGCCGGCGTCGCGTTCGGTGCCGCGGTGGCACCGGCCGATGCGCGCCGTACGGGAGGAAGATGAGTGAGGTTGCGCGCACGAATCTTGGAGCAACCGCGAAGCGGTAAGTTGCTCTGCTGCGGCTGGGCTGCTGCGCGCGCAGGCTAGGTGGGCTGGGCCGTGGTTAGCTGCTGCGCGCGCGCTAGGTTAGGTAGCTTTATTTTTTTTCTGTTTTATTTTTTTTTTGTAGTTTGGTTTTTAGAGAAAACTGTTAAGGTTTTGTTCAAGAAAAATTACAGAAAATTTGGTTAAGCCTTTTAGAATTAGAAACCACATTGCAACTTTAGTTTTCAAAACTTAAATTTTAAAATAGGAGTTTGTGTTTGAAATCAACATAGAAGGTTTTGAGTTTAATAAAAATCTTTAATAAAACATGCTTGGATAGGGTTACCCCCTAGGGTTTAGGATGAATTATAGAGGAAGAAAAGTTGGTGAGTTTGTTATGGTTTACAAAGGTATTGATTTGAAACTTGGAAAAGGTTTGAATTTAATTGGTGGCATTTAAGTGAATGATTTGGAGCAACAATTTAAGTAGTTGAACAAAATAAATCATTTGGAAAACAAGGGAGTTTTGTTTTGGCATTCTTTGTTTGAAAATTGTAACAGACAAGTGTGAAAACAAGATTTGAAATTCATATGAAAACAATGCAAACATAAGTAAATATGAGGATGATGACATGATGCATTGCTTGAAATAAAACAACAAGTAAAACAACTAAGGGTTTTTCATACTTGGATGTTACAAAACGCCCCCCCTTGAAGGAATCGCGCCCCGAGATTCCCTACTGAGAAATGAACAGGTCCGGATACTTCTTGCGAAGATCCTCTTCGGTCTCCCACGTTGCCTCTTTATCAGAATGATGCGACCATTGGACTTTCAAGAACTTGGTGCTCTTGTTGCGAGTCTTACGCTCGGTCTCATCGAGAATACGAATAGGGTGCTCCTCATAAGATAGATCATCTTGCAGCTCAATGGAATCATGATCAACTGCACGATCTGGATCTTTGAAACACTTCTTGAGTTGTGACACGTGGAACACATCGTGCACTTTGGATAGTTTTTCTGGAAGTTCAAGACGATAAGCATTCTCTGCACGTCTTGAGAGGATGTTGAAAGGGCCAATGTATCTTGGTGCAAGCTTTC
>JAPCYS010003276.1:0-24640 GCA_028641055.1 Alopecurus myosuroides | reverse complement strand
GGACGGACCCTTGTGTCGCTCGGCACGAGCAACTCGGGGGGAACCAACTCGCGCCGCCGGCGGATCTCCCGACCTGGCGCCCCTCCACCGCTGACGTTGGTCTCGCGCGGTGGCGACGCCCTCGACCTCTGAAGTTAGTGCGGGGGGGGGGGGGGGAGGGGACTTGCGGTGCGTGGCCCGGTTCTCTCTCACATCGACTGCTCGCGGTCCGCCGGCGAGACTGTTGCGGCGACGAGCTGGGGAGCTCCATGGTGTGGCCCGGCGGATGGGCGGTACGACGGAGCGGCGCGGCACGTGGTGGCAGCGGCGGCTCCTTGCGCGGAAGCTTGTGGCCGAGCTACGGAAAGGGCCCGATATGGGCCCAAGATGGGACGGGGTGGGCTCCGGCTGCGCGGCGGTTGCTCCCATGTGTCGCATCGTCCTGGTGCTGTCCGCGGCGGCGACGCCCTGCCGCCGTGCGTGTTGGAACTGCATCGCAGTCGGCGGAGGTGGAGGCCCCCCGTGCAGCTTCTCTTAGCTGGCGCGTCGAGCCTAAGGCCATACGCGCACCACCCCGTGCAGCGGAGCGGAGAATAGACTCCTTGGACTCCGCCACCTCCATGATGATACCCGGAAGTTTTTCAACCTCCGAGCATTCCCCAGATTTTTCGGGAAGAAACTTGCCTACCAACTGCGTTGCTGCAGCCTTCATCAAGTTCCATGTTTCCCCGAAAGCTCGGATGCCTGCAGCCCGAGCGCCGTCTGGGGTGTCTCCTGTTTGATCCGATAAAGCATACAAAAGGGTTAAGGAGACAAACAGAGAACGCAAAACATGGAAAGACGAAGACAAGGGTAAAAATTTACCGATGAGTTTATCGATTTCCGAAACTTCCTCCAGGCGAAGGTTCAGAGCTTCAGTCAAATCCTGGATAGCGGATTTGTCTTTCTCCGCCTGCTCGGAAGCCTTGGAGTTAGCTACTCCAAGGGCCAGATTGCTGGCTTCCAGGTCTTTTTGAGCCTTCACAAGATTCTTGTGAAGCTCAATGTTCTCATTGCGGAGAATCTCGGCGTTGCCGGAATCTTCCGCTGCTTGTTTAGCTTCAGCTAAAGCAGCTGAAAAAGCAAAGGGCAAATCCGAGTTGATCAATTTCCTCGAGAAGAAAACCACAACAAAGTTTTAAGTCGGAAATTTCAAAACGAAAAAGCCTACCTTTCGTTTCCGTCAAAGCAAGCTGAGACGATTCCAGCTCCGCCTCTCTCTCCTCAAGAATAGAAAGAAGACTTCGAACTTCTTTATTCTTGATAGTGAGCTTCCGGAAAACTTCCAGGTTTATGGCCTCGGAGGTTTGCTGAAACACAGCAAGGAAAAGTATGGTTAATAAAAAACATCAAAGCAAAAAAGCATGCATTTTGTTTAATGCTTGGGGGCTAGAGTTACATACCTGGCTCATGCGTTGCAAACCTGCTAAGTTTTCCCGGAATTCCTTCGCATATTCCGCGAAATGATTTTCGGCCGCGTTCAAGCCATCATTTATAGCTTTAAAATCCTTGTCAAAGGTGGGGATTTCCTCGTCGAATGTCCGAGAAGATTTCCCCACCTCTGGAGCCGCCCTTTCCCTCGTGTCCGACTCGGGCACAACGGGCTGGCTGGGCTCTGGGGGCTTGGTGGTGGTGGTGGCAGTAAGTTCTTCCGCCATTGACTGCGGCGTATCCGGGGCGACGGCGGGAGATGGTTGGCTGCCTCGGTTGGAAGCAGCTTTGAGCTTTTTCAACTTCCTCGGCTTCAAGGTGGAGGGGGGCAAGCTAAAAACCGAAAACCCGGAAAGTGTTAAAATACCGAAGATGGACGAAAAGGATCCCATAAAAGAAAAAACCCGGAAGAAAATAACCTGGACGTGGCGACGGGGATTCCGTCAAGGTCGATAATTTCATCCGAAGAAATTATCTTCTTGCGTTTGCGCCCACCAGTGGTGGCGGTACGCAGCGCATCCAGCTCGGCCTCGGAGGCTAACTCCGAGTCTGGAAGATCCACAAGCTGTTGGAAAAAACCAATCAGAATCGAAAGGTAGATTTTCCAGGAAGTGATAGTATACCTAAATAACGAGAAATTTACCTTAGGCGCGGGGTTGTCGGCCGTGTACATTGGCCGACTCTCCGTGTATTGATCGCGTGAAGCGACCAACTGGTTGATGCGCCGCCTGAGCTCCTTTGCGGGCCAATCCTTGTCGGATGTCCGCATTGGATCCTTGGCTCCTGTGTATTCACACAGGAGACGGCCTCCGTGATTTGCCAGTGGCTGAATCCGCCTATTCAGCCAGCAAAAGACCGTGTCCATTCCGGTCAAAGGGGGTTTGGAGGAAGTGAGTTTGGCGATGCGCCTCTTGATCCTTAGTAGATCTGGAGGCAGAACCTGGACGGCCTCTGTAACCCAGTTATCCTGGGGAACAGCGGCGGAGTTCACAAAAGGTGGAACCCCGACGGCTTTTTTAGGAAAAGGCACGTCGGGGTGATAAAAGAAGGAACCCGTCCAGAATTTGACGGATTCCGAGGTTTTTATTTTGGGGAACCAATCCTCTCGGAATCTCCGAAGAGTAAAGGAAATGGTTCCGCAATTTGGGAGTGCGCCCTCCGAAGAGTTACGCTTAACCCCAAAGCAGTACAACCAAAAATCTAACCTAGGCTCTATTCCTAGGTAACCCTCGAATAAGGCCTGGAAGCCGGCCATATACAGAATGGAATTGGGAGGGAGATTATGAGGTTGGATGTTTGTAGTGAGCTAGAACTTGGAGGAAGAAAGAAGAAGGGGGAAGCCCCATACCTCGCAGAAGGTGGGAGGCGAGAAGCACCCTTTCGCCTTCTTGTGGCGCGGGCTCGGTCTCCTCTTCCGGGAGCCGCCATTTCTTCTTCAAAACCAGGCCTTCCTTCTCCAAGTTGGGAAGAAGAGCCGGGGGAAGACTGCAGGCAATCCAGTTGACTGCAGTCTCCTCTTCTTCATCTCCTCCAGCGGCGGCGGTGGTGGCGGCCTTCGCGGCGGCGAGCTGCTCGTCGAGGAGCTCCACCTTTTCCTCCGCCGTTTCGGGAGCGAACGGCGGGGTTGATGCGGTCCTTGGTCCCGCAGCATCCGTGTTGGCGGAGATGTTCCCTCCGCCCGCTGTGGACGCCGAAGTCTTTTCCGGCTCGCCGCCGGCGCGCTTGGGCGACCCAAGTTGGGGGTCTAGATCGTTCAGGAGCTCGTCGACGGAGGCGCGAACGGGCGATGATTGCGGAGACGCCATCTTTCTCGGTGGCGTTGGTGCGTTCCGGCGTGGGAAGGGCTCGTCGGGGCAGGGAATTGTTCTCGCTCTCTAGCTCGTGTTCGCACCAATGGTGAAGGCAGTGAGGGAGTGAAGAAGGTTGATGAGGAGGAAGGAGACGGCTATTTATAGCCTGAAAACCCTCTAGATACGCGCCAACGGCTCTTTTGACCGTTGGATGTTTGACGCGTGTCGCTCGCCGGAAAATCCGGGAAACGGAACGACAGAGGAATGATGGCTATCTCCTCGTTTCTCGTGAGAATCTGTCAGAGATACGTTGCAGGGTTTCCCGCGTGAAACCAAGCGGCGCTTGCGTCAGCATGATTAAAGCGCTGATGTCACGTGTTCCTTTTCCGCGAAGGATCGCGAGAAGAAAAGCCGGATTTTCATAGTTCCGAGTTTTATGTTACCATCTCCTTTAAAAGGAAAGAAGAAAGAATCAAGACTGCTGAATCAAGTTTCCCGGACAAAATGTATTTGACGAAAGGCGGAGTTTCAGAGTTTTGATCCTTCCTGGGGGCTACTGTCGGATATATACCGAATAGGGGTATAGAAGATGGTAGACAAAAGAGCTGGACGACCAGGGTGGCCTGCAAGGTAATGGACTTAGGTCCATTGGGCGGCCCAGTAGTCCGACGCGTAGAAGCCGGATTCTAGAAGAACCCGGATCACGGCCCGCGTGATCTGGCTTGGAGGAGAAGACGGATTCCTTACTTTCCAAGTTACAAGTTAAACGTAGTCTTCTAGGTTTCTGGTTCTGTAAGCCCTAAATCCGGCTATTATATAAAGCCGGACGGGAGATAGATTTCATAAGATCAATAAGTTCCTTTAGTCCAAGGTTCTAGGTTCTAGCTTAAGCCTTGCGCAACTCGCCGAGAAGCTCATCCTCGCCGAGAAGCTAGATCTACATCCTCACATTGTAACCCTGATAAACGGGCTTTAGTCCCAATTAGTGAGAAGTGCAGGAGTAGGTACGCCGTACTGTCGCGACGTACCGAACCTGGGTAAATCCCGTGTTCTGTGTTTACTACGCTATCCCGTTACCCCACGTCTCTACCGTAGTCTCATGGCACCCCAGTCTATGAAAACTACTACGATGTCTCGACACGGCTCCTGCGGATTTTGGGTGCCGAGGTGGCGGCCCCGGAGTTGGTGGTGGCGTCGAGTTGTGCTTGGAGGTGGCGCAGCGGGAGGCGGGCCTAGGCCTCAGCGCCTAGCTCTGTTCATGGCCGTGGACCGTCGGGCGTGTGGGGCTGGCGGTGTCTGCGTGCGGATCTGTGATGGTGGGCTGGTTGGACCTGGTACGGCAAGCGTGCAAATTGGGACTCTCCGCTGGGCGAATGCCTTGCTCTGGTCGTCGACCGGACAGGCGACGGTGACGCCCTTGGGTGCCACTTCGTTTTTGAAGGCGTTGTTGTGGCGGAGCTCCCACTCCTTTGTCTCGGAACTACTAGGGGAAACCCCAAATCTTTCTTGGATCGGGCGAGGATGGCGCTTCTGCGTCACATTTTTCTTGGGGCCTCGTCTTTGAAGTTTCGCCGGTCAGAGGGACCCATGGAGAGAGTTTTGCTGGTCTACGGCGACGATTGACATGGCAACCTTGACTGCGCTGGTCAGCAATCGTTGCTTCGGGCTTGGTGAGCTCCGGGTGAAATCTTGCTTCGGCCACGGTTGAAGTCGACGGTGGAGGCGCTCTCTTTCGTCGCTTCCCTTCTTGGAGGCATCGTTGTGGAGCCCCTTCACCACCCTGGCCGGCTGTTCTGTTCGTGCGGGTGGTGTTTTGCCCTCTCGTTTTCGGCTAGGAGGAGCGCGACCCTAAGGTCGGCGTGGATGTCGGAGCGGCAGTTCTGAATTTTGCCTCCGCTGCGTTGCGTTGAGGTGCTAGTGTGTCGGCCTTCACCACTTGGGCGGTTTTGGTCGTCAGCCAGTGTAGTGCGTGGCCTCGGGGTCGGCGTGGATGTCGGAGCGGCGGGTCCGGGTTTTTCGGCTTTGTTGTGTTGCCTTTGAGGTGTAGAGGTGTGGGCCTTGACCGCTTGGGTGGTTTAGCCGTGGACTTGTGTGGTGCGTGGCCTCGGAGCCGGCGTGGAGTGTTGTGTTGTTGTATTTGGTTTTCGACTGATTTCCCTTACAAACTGGCTAATTCACTTCTTCAATATCAATAGGCAAGCCTCTTGCTCGGTTTTTTAAAAAAATGACATTTGACCGATGAAAAATGCTCAGAAACGTGGTTGAGCTATTAGTGTGGTAATCAGTTTGTCATTCCGTACCGTTAGTATGTAAGCAATCTTGTCCCATGAGCGGTTGAGAGAGCCGAGTGTTATGAGAGCTAAATTTTGGCACGATGTTATGTTACAATTCCGCCATTCATTGGTTGTCGGGCTAAACGATAGACCATGTATACGCATGTAAAGCTAACAGGCTAAGGCTGGTGCTAGTGCATCACCGGTTATCACGGGCTATAGCCCCGCCACGTCAGTTTTTCCTCTCACTTTCACCCCACTCTCACGCCACTCTCACAACACGGTGCCAGTGCACGGGCTATAGTCCCCACTATCACTCCTCTCTCCTCCACATCAGCATTTCTCTCTCCTCCACGTCAATATTTATTTTTAAGATTAAAAACATTGCAAATAATGGAAGGAAATTATTTTATTCAACTAAAATTGTACCGATTACATAATAATTAATAAAAAATACATAAAAATTGAAAAAATTACATAATCTAGGCATGAGCCCACACATGCTCAATCAAATCATGCTGGAGCTGGGTATACATCGGCGAGGCCCTCATTTTGTTGTCCATCTGAATCCTGGCTGCTAGGCTTGGTGGTGCATTGGTATGTATTGCAGGGCCGACATTGGAATCAACTGTCTCATAGATGTTCTCCAAATTGGTACCACGCTCATCGTCGATGATCATGTTGTGCAGAATGACACATGCACGCATGATCAACACAAGAGTACGCCTGGAGTAGGAGCGTCCCGGAACTGCTATAATGTTGAACCTAGCATTCAGCACTCCAAATGTACACTCGACATCTTTGCGCCAAGCTGCTTGAGCAGTAGTGAACAGCCGATGCTTTTCACTTTGTGGAAGAGTAACACCCTTAATGAACACCGGCCAGGAGGGGTAGATGCCGTCGGCAAGGTAGTAACCCCTGTTGTACTGGTGTCCATTCACCGTGAACTTCACTATGTGTGCTTCTCCTCTAAGCACATCCGTGAACAATGGCGACTGATTGAGCACATTAATGTCGTTGTTGGACCCGGCGACTCCAAAAAAGGCATGCCAGATCCAACGGTTATACGACGCAACGGCTTCTAAGATTATGGTAGTGTGTTTGATGTCTCCCCTTGTGAATTGACCGGCATGCGCAACTGGGCAGTTCCTCCACTGCCAATGCATGCAATCGATGCTCCCTAGTATGCCCGGAAAGCCGCGCTCCTCGGCTTTCGCTAATAGACGCTGAGTATCCGCGACAGTAGGTCGACGACAAAACTCTTCCCCGTAACAGTTGATGATGCCCTCACAGAATTCCTCTAGACACTCTGACGAAGTTTGTCTAGCTAACTTAAACCACTCATCTATCGTATCTGCAGCGGCTCCATAAGCTAATAAACGCAACGCCGCAGTACACTTTTGTAGGAGAGAAAACCCAGGACGGTTGAGAGCATCAGCTCTTTGGGTGAAATACGGAGAGTATTCACCCAATCTATCCACAATGCTTAGAAAAAGGGATCGCTTCATCCGATACCTTCGCCGGAAGAAGCTCGGATGATAAGCACAGTTGTCGGCGAAGTAGTCGTCGTAGAGCCGATCGTGGGCGCCCAGACGATCACGCCTGATGAACTCTCGACGGCGTCGCGGCCGTCTTGGCTCCGCTTCGAGGTTGAGCATCGCCGCCTCGTACTCCGCCTACATTGCAGCGATCATCTCACCCTCCATTCCGTCGCTCGAATCGCTGCTGCTGGACGAAGACATGGCGTCGAGAGGAGTGGAAATGGAGAGTGGAGGAGCTGAAATGAGGTGTGGAGTGAGTGAAGAGATATGGGGGGTATTTATAGGGGGCGGAGATGAAAATTTCGATTTTTTTCCATTTTTTCGTATTTTTTCGGGCAGCAACGATAACCCCCAACGGCTAGCTGACGTGGACCAATCAGCAGGCGCCACGTCAGCTAGCCGTTATTCCCGGCCCCGCTCCCCCCCATCGCCTCCCCCTATCGCCCCGCATCGTGAGCGCACCGCCCCGCCTCCCGCCCCCTCTCGCCCCCTCTCGCCCCGCCAGTGCGGGCGGTAGCGGGCGCTACCGCCGGGCGACGCGGCCACCGCCCGCCGCTCTCCCGCCCCGCTCTCGCCCCGTCGCCGCCGATAGCGCCCCCCCCCCCCTCCCGACCGCACTGGCACCATCCTAAGAGGTACCTTTTCTCTGGGCAGTCACGATTAGTCTGTTTGTTCCGTCCTTCATACATACCTGCCATAGATATTAGCGGACCCATCAAATATTTATGGAAAATGCTTATTCTAGGGGACCTAACGTTTCCAAACGTAGATCCCTTTTGCTTCCTGTGTTCTTTTGTGCGTGGACAGTCCACTTGGGCCGGCCTAACTAGGCCCAATTAGCTGTAATTTGACTTTTTGGCCCAATTTTCGCCTCAAAATATTTTTTCAACAGCCCACTTCACGTGGTTATATACGCTAAGTGTTTTCGTCATTTTTTATGAATGTTGCGTACGTCTTTAAATTTTGTAACAAATTTGCACGCATTCTGTTGAGAAATCACAAGCGATATGTTGCAATGTTTTTCTGGATGATTTTGTAAGAAATACGTATATGTGTTCAGAATTCATTGGGAATGATATGTTTTTATGGGCTCCTTCACATGTTGTAAACATGTGATTTTATTGTTGCTACCGTTTTGATTTTTTTATTGAAATAGAGGATAATTTTTGTTGCAACTGGAACGGTGACAATTTATTTTGTTGCTTACCAACTTTTTAGTTGATGCAAATAATTTTTTTTGTTGCAAAAGTTTGTGATTTTTGTTGAATTGCTTGAACTTTTTTGTTGCAATGAAATAAACACATTGTTTAACTATTCTTTTGTAACATTACTTATATTTTCGATTTTGTTTCGAAACAATTTGTTGCAATACTTTTTTTTTGTATACAGAGCGATAATTTTTGTTGCGACACAAGTGAATTTGTTGCAATAGTAGTTATGCTGTAATTATCGAGATGACCAGGGGCAACGCGATATACCCCTTCGCTTAAGTGGGGCTGGGGTCGACTGCGGGTTCTATATCCAAAAAACTGAAGGGGTTAAATGCAAAAACACGTTTTGCTGATTTGTGGCCGTTGGATGCCGATCTAATGGCACACGAGGGACCTAGAATTGGTGAAGTGTAGGACGACCTACGCAGAGCGTTGCCCAATATTTATAGCCCGGGCAGGCTGTTGATTAGAAAGCTAATTATTTGCTAAATAGTCATCCGATTTATATTATGTTGGCTAGTCGGAAGCCCGGGCATCCAGTGGTAACAGGGTCGCCCTGTCCCCCTTGGTCATACGGTAAATGTTAGCCGAAACTGCTGCGTGTACGACACTGTAGTGACCGATCCATGACGCACGATCCGACAGGGTGCTACGCTTTGAAAAAAATTCCAATGGATTGATTTGGTGTGTCGTACACGGATCGTCGAGAAGTTATCATAAAACTATTACTTTACGGATCGAATTTTGGAAAACTACCACTTTACGTTCTGATTGCTAAAAACTATCACATTCCGTTTTCAATTTGGCAAAAAGCACCAATCTCACCTAATCGGCGAATTGACACCAGACTGGCAGGGCTGGCCCACCACTTTGATGACGTGGCAAGTTTAGAACATCGTTACGACATGGCCGTTGACTCCCGTTACGGGAGCACATAAGTTAGCATAAAACTACTATTTTACGAGCCGAATTCCGGAAACTACCACTTTACATTCTAATTGCAAAAAACTACCACATTTATTTGGAATTTCGCAAAAACACCGATTCCCATCAGATGACAAATTGATAGGGAACTAACGACCTAGGCCCGCACAATCCATGGCCAGACTCGTGTACGCAGTCATGCCTGCTCTCACGCTCACGGCTGTGCTGGGGTCACATTCGGACTGGTCGGCAGACGCACAAGGTAGCACCGGCGCGCACACGGATGCACATGCTGTCACGCTCACGCCCACGTTGGCGGTTAGACTGGGCCTCTCCGGAGGACACACAAGGTTGCATCAGCGATAACGCACATGGCCGGGCCGACGGTTAGAATCTGCTGCACCCGCTATCACGCTCACGTCAGCGCCCTGGTAAGACGGGGCCACGTGTGCTGTCACGCTCGGCCTAACCGGAGGACGCCGGCGGTCACACACACGGCCGCGCCGGCGAACGCACACGCACGCGCCCGTCACGTCTACGTACGGACGAGGCTGACGAGATCGACGACAACCTCCGCATCTTAACCAAGCCGCCGTCCGCTTTCGCACCTCATAGTCCCGCGAGGATGAGCTTGAAGGGAGGACGCAGACGTTGTCTACAGGAGTGAGAAGGGGTGGCGTCGTGGCGAGCTTGTTCCTGGCGTCGGCCTAGCGCAGGTACTAGGCGGCGGCGGCCGCGCTGAGCGAATTGTCGCCTCGGCCAAGAAGCGTGCGTGCTCGACCGTTGTACTTTTTTTATAGATATTTTTATTCTTTAATTGACCTGACATGTGGACCTACGGGTGTCTCGTGGCCACATTGTGGGGCCATGATGTCAGTTTTCATGTCAATTTGTGATCAATCCCAAATCAGTGTTTTTTGCCAAATTGAAAACGCAACGTGGTAGTTTTTTGCATTCAGAATGTAAAGTGGTAGTTTTCTGGAATTCGGCCTGTAAAGTGGTAGTTTTATGCTAACTTATGTGTTCCCGTAACAACAGTCAACGGTCATGCCCGTAACGATGTTCTAAACTTGCCAAGTCATCAAAGTGGTGGACCAGCCCTGTCAGTTACGGTGTCAATTCGCCAGTTAGACGAGATTAGTGCTTTTTGCCAAATTAAAAATTAAATGTGGTAGGTTTTTGCAATCAGAACGTAAAGTGGTAATTTTCCAGAAATTAGCCCGTAAAGTGGTAGTTTTATGCTAACTTCTCTACTTCATCGTACGTATAGCACCTCTCAATGGTAGCTATATGGATACTACGTTTAAAAGTATGCTTCGTCATATGGTAAATAAATACTAATCAAATCTTTTTGAATTATATAACATTGATGTATTATCTTCTTATTCACGAATTGATGTGTGTATAATCTTTCATGGCTGCCTTTCGTTTCATTCAGCACGTGAAATGAATCTACCTAGCTAGTTATATATAATATAGTTAATTAATCCTACCAATAATACTTGCATGTACATGTGGTCAATTCTAAAAAGGGACTAGTATCAAGTAGTGCTACACGTACTATATCCAATGATGCAACGCGTGCATGGAAGAAATATTTTTAGCATATATCAAACCCTGACAACTTTCAACTCTCTCAAATGGCAAATTCATTACATACTACTACTAACGATGAAGATAACGGAATGTCGAAACTAATTATCAAACTAACAGAGCAGTGGAGCTTCTGAGCATTAGATCGATAAAATGGCATTTTGAGAATGAGATCGGTCATAGTGGTAACAATGATAAAACCCCCTTCTTTATAAGTCTGGCACGAGGTGTTTTGACACATTTGGTCATACAAGATGTAACGTATTCCGATATTTTGGCCCCGCTAGCCAACGACACATCTATTCGTGTTGATTCCTCCCCTCTTCCTACCAAATCACTGGTGTTGCACTCTATTTTTCTCATATTTGCAACCTTTCTTTAAGCATTTTTATGATTGTTTTCTCGGTGTTCCGTTCTTACTTTTATTACTCTACATGACTCTATACTTTTAATTCTTCTTTTTCCAGCAAGACCAGAAGATTGACAACCTTCCGGAAAGTTAGGACAAGAGAGAGTTTATGCTTGTGCGCAGGTTCCACACTTGGTCAATATTGATAAACGGCGTCATTGATACAAGCAATCTTCTTCAAGACTACGAAGTCCTACTGATTTGATAAACTCTGGTTCCACACTGGGGAAATTTTTTCGCTAGGCTACATCATACCTTCTGCCCTGAGTCTTCCAACGAGCGTGTGATCACGTCAGCGTCATTGATCTTCCAAAGCTTGGGTTTCTCTCAATCCTTCCAATGATTCTTGATCCATTTTAAAGGAAATAGGGAAGAGATTTAGATCTACTATTCCACCGATCAATCTCTGCTCTTAGTGAGGGGAATCCATTAGATCTAGATCTTGGGATTCTTTAGTTGTTTCCTTGGTCTTCCTCCCATCTCACTCCATAGTATTAGTTGCTTTGGTGGGATTTAAGAGAGAAGGAATTGACCACTTTGTGTGTTCTTGTCATTGCATTAGGTGCATCGGTTTGAGTTCCCGATAGGATTGGTGAAAGATAAGTTTGTGAGCTTGTTACTCTTGGGTGCCTGGGCACCGGAAAGATTGTTTTTCCTGGGTTCATTGAGCATCCTAGATGGTTACTGCTTGTAGCTTCCACCATGTTGCAATATGTTTCATTGCGAGCCTCCAATTGAGTTGTGGAGATAGCCTCAACCTTGTGTAAGGTTTAGTCACTACCTTCAAGATGACCTCATAGTGGAAACAAGCATCTCCCTCATCAGAGAAGTTTAAGGAAAATAGGGTGAGCACAACCGTGTGTTTGAGTTCCTTGGCGGTTCCACACCTCTGCAACGAAGACTTACTTCCATTGTGGACGAAACTTCGGAAATCACCTCGTGTCTTCGTGTCCCTCGATTGTCTCTATACCCGGACCTTTGCTTATGCATTTACTTTTCTGATAGTCTTCGTGATTAAAGTTATATATCTTGCTATTACTTAGTTATGTGTATTATCTACCATTAGTTCTTGGTGGAAATATGTAAACGTAGCTTGCCTAGATTTTGAGCTTGATAAATTAAACGCTTTTTTATTCCGTATTTATTCAAGCTTAAATCATAATTATTTTAAAACACCAATTCACCCCCTCTAGACGGTATCCTTGTACTTTCAATAACGGACAAACAGATTAAACTGTTCAAACAGCTGCGCCTCGCCGACAGCGAGGTCGTTGTCGCGATGATGCAGGTTACCGCCTCAGAACCCCGCGACAGATTTTTTTGGCCATGTCGTTGTCCGCCATGGCATGGAAAGAGAGTAGATTCGGGGGTGGCTTTGGAACGGGCGAGAGTGTGACAAAGAGTTTGTTTAGAGGGTATTTGTACCGGGGGCAGGCGAAATGACGGTCCGCCTCTCGCGGTGTGACACGTGGGTATTCAACGCGGCGACGCGTGGGCACTTGTCGAGGAGGCGCGTGGGAAAGCAGGAGGCTTGAGAACCGGCAATGCCATTATTCTAGCCTAACGGGTTGGCTTCTTCTAAACAGGCCGACTGGATTCTCATTTGTGTCTATGACGCGTACGACCTGTCCATCTGAGGCGTAATTTAGGCGGTGCAAGACAGCCCCCAAGTTTGGAGGCCCGCTGGGGTGCCAGTTAGAAAAAGGAAATCTACCAGGCCCACCTTTCAGGTGCTGGTGCGGGCTGTTTTTTTGTCTGGTAGGCCCTTTGGTTGATTTGGGGGTGTCGAAGCTCTGGCTCCGCAAATCCCTCAGGTGACCCTATCGGGTTTCGACTAGGAGATGTCATAGGCGCTGGTGGGATCGTCGGCTTGACAGGGAGGCAAGATTTACCCAGGTTCGGGGCCCTCGAAGAGGTAAAACCCTTACTCCTGCCTTCTGCTGATCTATATTAGACGATTAGATCGATTACAGGGTGCTCGAATCGAGAGTAGATCTCGAGTTTCAAGGCTTTTGTGGTTGTGCGGTAATACTTGGTCCTCTCCTTTGGGGCTCTCCTGGCTTTATATAGATAGCCAGGTCTCGAGTCCAACCCGGAGAGGATACAAACCCTAGCTTGAGTCGGTTACAATCCCTAACTTAGCCCGCAAGTTGATGCGGGTGGGCTTTTCATGGGCCTTCTAGAGTACTCCAAGGGCGCTTCCTGTCGGGCCTTGATCAGAAGGTGTGAGAGGGGGTGTCCTTACTCGCAGGGCCCAGGATCCATGCCTTCGTCAGTAGCCCCCGAGCGTGTGCTCGACTGGGATTTATCTTCAGTCGGGTAGACGGTCAGACCTTTTCTTTGATCTCATCTTGGAAGTTCAGCTCGACAGTTGTTGTCTACGAAGGGTGTGTTCCCTGTTTCGCGAATTAAAATACTCGAGTATCGAGCAGCATTGGTGCCAGTTTTTGCGGCTATATTAGCAGAAGGATGTGGCGCAGTGGCTTGGCTCTCCCGAGAGATCAGGGCCAATTAATTGCGACTAGGGCAAAAACACTCCTGGCCTACACAGATTCGAGACCTCCGACTCGAACCCGATGAGGTGATCGTCACGACTGGGCCGTTGTGGACTTATCGAGTCGAACTTAACCTAAGAGGGTACCCGGCGCGTCCGCTAGGATTTTTCTTCGTGTTGTTGACACGGAACTATGCCGGAGGACGCAGCTTTCGAGTGCGATTCCAGGCCCAAAAGAAAGATCTTTTTGGGTCTTACCTTCATATTCGAAGAATATGGCATCCGGATGTGCCTAGTCGGCTGTACAATCCAGGTTCTTGTGATGTATAATTATCACGCATAAGGTGGGTTTTTTCTACCCGATTAGATTGGTATGAGTTCCGTACGAAAAAGTTTCGTGTTGGAAATGTTAGTTCCGTATGAAAGAGTTTTCATGTTTTGGAAAATTGTGCCCATACGAAAGAGTTTTCGTGTATAAGGTATGTTTCTCTTGTTCGAAGAGGCTTTGATTCATGAATTTTTTCATGGGAAAATTGTGTTCTATCCGAAGGAATTGATATTCGTGCGAAGATAATTTCGCGTTTGAACTTCCATTCGCAAAAAATTTTCCTTTCGGAATGACGAACGCCATGACGTCAAGGCGTGCTCCTCTTCTCCCGATGGGACGTGACGGAGTGGCAGCAGAAATTGGCCCACCTTGTCAGCTTTTTGACCGGGAAACGAGACGTCGCTCCCGTTTTTTACGCGAAATGCGCAGTAAATGCGCACGATCTTTTGTTAAGATCGTGGCACGAAACAGCTTATGCCGCCGCTTCGTTTCATCCTTACGCGTGGCAGCCGCGATAGGTGCCACGTTGCGTATCGTACGGCTGAGATTGCTTTACCCCGTATATAAATAGGGGTGTTAGCGCCGCAGTGAAATTTTCCCCGCTCTCAATCTTCGTCTTCCACCTCGCGCTCGTCTTCGCCTTCCCTGCGCTCAAGCTCTCGCTGTGAACAATGGCCGGCGGAAAGAAACGCGGCGCTGGAACCTCCGCATCTGGCGAGCCTTCTGCGCCACTCGCCTCTCGCGCCGGCGACTGGCGCACCCCCAACACCACTGCTAAGAGCATCAAGGAGATGCAGCGGGAGGGTCTGCTGCCGGCGGAGGCGGAGAAGCGCGTCCGTCTTGGGAAGAGGGAAGAGGTACCAAACCCTCACTCGAACGAGCGCGTGGTCTTCATGGACCACGTGACTCGAGGCCTCTCCTTCCCTCTTCACCCTTTCTTCATCGGGCTGCTGTGTGCATACGGCATACAGCTCCACGACCTCCCCCCGAACGCGGTGCAGCACATCTCGTGCTTCATCGCGCTTTGCGAATGCTATCTTGGCATTCGCCCGCACTGGGCGCTCTGGAAGGCGCTGTTCAAGATCCGGATCTTCCGCGAGAGGTCGCGGGTGGAGTCCGAGCCCGGTGAGCCACTTTGCACGGGTGGCTTCGGGATCCAAGCGCGCCAGGAGAATGCCTACTTCAACATGCACTTCATCGACTCCGCCCAAGGCTGGCGGAAGAAGTGGTTCTACGTCGCCGACAACAACTCGAGCGGGCTTGTAGAATTCCACCCATTCGCAGTTCTGGCGAGGCGCAAATCTTGGAACCACAAGATGTCAGCCGAAGAAATCCAGACAGTCACACCTCTACTCGAAAGAGTAGGGGCTCTTCGAGACCAAGCCTCAGGAGTAGTGCTCAATGGACTCCATCTGGCAAGCCTTTTCTTGAAGCGCAGGATCCAGCCTTTGCAGCAGAGGCCTTCCGCTATGTGGGAGTATCAGGGCGCAGAAGATCCCAGCCGAGTGAGCCGCGAAGAACTTTCGAATGTGGAATTCGAGAAGAAAATCGCGGCCATCACTCGACTGAAGGTTGGGGAGCAGTTCTCCGATTGCTCAGTCGAGGCTTATTCTGCTTCAAACCCTCCTCCAGCTGCGGTTAGTTTCCTGTCTTTAACTTGCTTTCCTTTTCAGAATTTTCGTCGTAGTCGATAAGATCTTTATCGTCTTCTTATCTTTGTAGAGCTTAGCTGTAGCAAATTGCTACCCGCCCGTTGTTGGTGAAGATGCCTCGTGTCTCCAGTCGAGCCACCAGGACGGCGCGGTTGACACCAGCGTGGCCAACGCCTCCTCGAGTTCTGAGCATGATTCCTCGGATGATATTGAAGACTCGAGTGGCGTCCCACCAAAGCGCCGTCGGGTGAACGAAAACGAAGTCACCTCCAAAGACAAGTCATTGGAGGCGTCACCTGGCCCAACTCCAATTTCTGCGACTCCGCTTCGATCTCTTCCTCCTCTGGCTCCATTCGCAACCGCCTGGAATGCGGATGACTTGGATGAAGACGACGAGGATGACGAGTAAGATTTTTCCATATCTTAATTCGATTAAACTCTATTGGTCAATGCTGACGTTTCTTTGTCCTTCACTGCAGTCTGCAGGCAATCAGCCCGCGTAGGTTCGCCGCGGCTGTTCCTCCCGAAAAGAGGAACAAAGCGAAGGACGCGGGTGAAACCCCTACTGCGGGTACCGTCCAGAACTCTCCCAGGGCAGCTCCTGAGGCTGCGACTGCGGAGCGGGATGTCCCTAGCTCCGCTGCTAGAACTTCGGTTTCGAAGGAGGCGACGGACAGCTCGGCGGATCCCCTCTCCCGCGCCTCTGGACAGGTAAAGTTCTATCTCTTTGGTTTTCACAAACAAATTTTATCGGGTGCACGACAGTGCTCCCGATGGGAGTAGCCCCCGAGGCTGTAGTCGATTGTAAATAATCGGGTACAGGCTCAAAACCTCTTTCTGCTCTTCTTCTTTATTTTGTCTTCTTCGGGTGCACGGCAGTGCTCCCGATGGGAGTAGCCCCCGAGGCTGTAGTCGATTGTAAATAATCGGGTACAGGCTCAAGTCTTTTTTCTTCTAACTCTTTTATTTTGTCTTCTTCGGGTGCACGGCAGTGCTCCCGATGGGAGTAGCCCCCGAGGCTGTAGTCGATTGTAAATAATCGGGTACAGGCTCAAGTCTTTTTTCTTCTAACTCTTTTATCTTCGTGCTTCCACAGTCGCTCGTCGATTCCCTTGCGGCGATCGGTCGCCGCGTCGTTCTGGCCGAGACAGATTGCGAGTCGCTTCGATCGGAAGTTAACCGACTCAAATCTGAGAGCGACCTTCTGAAAGGTAAATTTCATTATCTTCTTGGCTTCAGTGTATCATCCATTCTTGATTTCTGATTAATATCCCCTTTGCAGCTCGAGCCGAATTCGCAGAGTCTGAAAGGACCAAACTTTCAGAGCAGGTAACTGCTCGGGAAGCTGAACTGGCGACTACCCGACAAGAGCTTGAAGCTTCTCGCATGCAATCGGAGGAACTCAGTACGAAGCTTGCGGAGGCGCGGAAGGCCGTGAAAGACTTGGAGGAGGCCGGCAGTAAGGCTGACAATGACACTGTCGCGTTCCTTCATCCCCTCGCCAAACGCTTTGCGGGTAAGAGTCTTGAGTTTTCGAACTTTTCATTCTGCTGATTTTTGCTAAGCATTATTTTCCTTGTCTGTAGATCTTCTGAGTGTTCCTCTGGAGATTCCTGGGATTCAGCGGGTGGACGTGCTGACCGACACTCTCGCGCAGCTTAGGAGGCATTCTGAGGGAATATTTTCCCTGATTGATGATGCTTCCAAAGCGTTGGCACGAGTGCATGGTCGTCTTGTCGCCAGCGATACTCCTGCGCCTGCGCTGAGCGAGTTGTTGAAGGTCTTCTCGGAAGGCGACCTCCTGGAAGCCTTTGCGGTTGCGCAATCGGAAGCTGGCGCAAAGACTGCGATTCAGTTCGCTCTGGCGAACGGAGTTGATGGCCTGGAGGAAGCCTATTCGTCCATGCCGGTCGACCCTTCCACGGGCAAGAAGGTACGGCTATCTCGTTTTTCTGAGCAAGCCACTATTCTTGCTCGGAAATTATCTGAGATGTTTGCTCGGAAGAAGGAGGGTCGACCGCTGCTAGTGGCAGCACCAACGCGGCTTCGTAGACTTTCTTTTTCCTTTTGTTTCTGTTGCTTGGATGTAATGAATTTTGGGATGTATTCCCGTACCTTTGCTGGTCTTTTAATCGAAGCGTTTTGCATTTAGAATTTATCTTTGTCGTCTATACTTTGCCTCCCGATGGGAGTAGCCCCCGAGCGATTAGTCAGATGTGTGACTGGAAACAACTCGAGTAGGGCATCTCACTCCTTTCCTTGTACTTCTTCCAGGCAATTGCGTCTGCCGCTGAACCTTCGAGTGGACGTGGTAGTCCAGTAAATCCACTTGTGGCTGCCGTGGGCACTCTTGCTGGCCTTCGTGATAAGGTTCAGGAGGGTGAGCGTAGGCTGAAAGCGCTGCGCGGAGTAGCTGACGTGGCGATATCCAAGCAGAAATTGGCGGCTGAGCGCGAGCAATTTCTGATTGGCGAACTGTCTTCGATTGCAAAGGAGTTACTATGTGAGTAGTGTAGCCCCCATGCTATTTTCCTCCTCTGTGTTTCTTAGCTTACTAAGTGCGTTTGTTTCTTAGTTGTGAAACCAGATGACAGGGAAGAAAAGCAGTGGGTAGAAAACCACATTCATCAAGAAGCTAACAACACAAAGCCTCATGCGAGTAATTTCTGGTCTGATCGCAGTCGAGGGTTTGTGATGGCTATCTTGAAGTTTCGAGTCCGCCAGGCGAAAGTTCTCATGAGTTCTTTCCACGAGGTCCTGGTTGCGGTGAATGCTGCTTTTTATCCACTTGAGAGGGGCCCCGAAGACTGGAGCTATCTTCTCAGGTTATTCGGACGAGAAGGAGAGGTTCGCGCGTGCGTTCACAATCAGATGACATGCGGCGCGGTTGTTGCTCTCTCGTTTGTCCGAATATGGCATCCTGAGATAGACTTGAACTCCGTAGCCCGGCTTCCGGATTATGCAATCGAAGATATTGCGCCGTACTATGATGTTGTTCGTCCTGCAGCCGAGAAGATTATCCGAATGACATCCGAAGAGGTAGATAGGATCTTAGCGGCTAAGAATGCTCAGCGTTTCGACTGACTTTATCGGATGTGAATATCCTGTAAGTTTATCTGTAGTTTGTAAAAACTGTAGTAAGGTGTGCAACCTTGTACTCGATAATCCTTTTCTGTGATGCTTAGTTTTAGGTGTAGCCCCCGTGTATTTTATGGGGTGTGTACCTGTAACCTTGGAAGCTGTCGAGTAAATATGATGAGAGAATCATGTATTTATTGCTATGACTGAGAAGTCATGTGTTCGAGCTACAAAATTGGCTAGTATAGCCTTATTGTTGCAAAATAAATAAATCTAGGGGTAGAATTTGCGCAGTTGCGCGATATTCCATGGATTGGAATAGATGCCTCCAGTTTCTGGATTCTTCAGTCGATAGGCTCCTCCTGGGATTACTTCGTGTACGATGAAGGGTCCTTCCCAAGGTGGTTCGAGCTTGTGCCCTTCCTTTTGCTTTAGCCGCAACACCAAATCGCCAACCACGAATGATCTGTGGCGTATGCGGCGACTGTGATAATTGCGCAGTGATTGTTGGTAGACTGCAGATCTTGCGAGTGCAATGTCCCGAATTTCGTCGAGTGCGTCCATATCTTCTGCAAGTGCTTTGTTGGAGGTTTCTTCACTGTAGGCTACAACTCGTGGGGCGCTGAATCGAACCTCTTCGGGGAGGACGGCTTCTGCCCCATATACCATGAAAAATGGTGTGTATTGCGTTGATCGATTGGGGGTTGTGCGGAGGCTCCAAAGTACGGAGGGTAACTCCTCTGCCCAATGACCTGCAGCGGGATGTAGCCGATCGAGCAATCTCTTTTTGATCCCAGCTGAAACTAAGCCGTTGGATCTTTCGACTTGACCATTTGTTTGCGGATGGGCGACCGAAGCAAACTTCAGATTAATTCCTTTCTCTTCGCAGAACTGTTGTGTCTCCTTTGCAGTGAAGTTCGTGCCATTGTCTGTAATGATGTCGTGTGGCACCCCGAATCTGCATATTATGGAATCGAGGAATTTGATTGCGCATTGGGCGCTACCCGAGGTCACTGGCATAGCCTCGATCCATTTGGTAAATTTGTCGACTGCGACCAGCAAATGTGTGTACCCTCCTGGAGTAGATTTGCGCAGTGGGCCAACCATGTCAAGCCCCCATTGGGCAAAGGGCCAGGCGATGGGTATCATGTGCAACTCTGTGGCAGGTGCGTGCGGCTTGGGTGAGAATCGCTGGCAAGCGTCACATCTGTCGACCAGGTTTTTTGCATCGTTGGCTGCTGTTAGCCAGTAGAACCTTGCTCGAAAGGCTTTTCCCAGTATTGCTCTCCAGCTAGCATGATGTCCGCAATCACCCTGGTGTATATCCCGGAGTAACTCTTTGCCGTCTTCGGGTGCGATGCACCGCTGAAGGATGCCCGAGATGCTTTGCTTGTACAATTCTCCGTTGATTACCCGAAAGGATTTGCTACGCCTGATTAGCTGTCGAGCCTCGCGCGGATCGGCCGGGAGCTGTTTATTGAGCAGGTAGTCGAGATATTTCTGCGTCCAGACTGGCTCGACCAGAAAAACCTGTCGTGATATATTATGAATAAGCTCGATAAGCGCGACCTGCGGGCTGACCTCTGTTTCTGCGCTGCCGGTGTTTCTGCAGCTTTCTTCAATTTGACCGATCGCTTGACCATCCGTTCGAAGTATATTCCTGGCGGTATGGGTGTATTCGTGGAACCCATGTTTGCCAGTCTATCCGCCTCTTCGTTGCTGGATCTTGCAATATGTTTCAACTCGCATCCTTTGAAGCTTCCTTCGAGTATATACATGTCGCGGTACGCGATCATGTTTTCAGCAACGGCATCGCATTCTTTCATTGTTTGTTGCACTATGAGGTTGGAATCGCCATAAATCATCAACCGGGTAGCTCCACAAGCAATCGCCATCTTCATTCCGTGCAACAGTGCTTCATATTCTGCGTCGTTGTTCGATGCTGGGTCGTCAGGTGGAAAGTCTAGTCGCAGGACATATTGCAGTTTGTCCACGAGGCGAGATAAGAACGATTCCAGCTCCTGCCCCTTCGTTTCTTTTGGACCCGTCAAAGTACATGATCCAATTGCTTGTGTACTCGGTGGCCCGGGTGTTTGTAGCTCTGTCCATTCGCTGATAATTCCACGAGAACTTGAGATTTGACTGCATTGCGTCCTGCGTAGGTGATATCCCAAGCACCCAACTCGATGCTCCACTTCGCTATTCTTCCGGATGCCATAGGTTGTTCATGATTGTCCCGAGTGACGCATCATTAACCACTGTAATGGCGTGTTCCTGGAAGTAGTGTTTGAGTTTTCGGGCTGTGAGGACAACTCCATACGCAAGCTTCTGGTAATGAGATATCGCTGCTTGCACGGTGAGCACTTCGCTGATGTAATATATTGGGCGCTGGACTCCGTATCCTTGCCATCTTCAGGTCGTTCGACTACGATTGCAGTGCTGATGACCTGGTTTGTGGCGGCTAAATAGAGAAAAAGCGGCTCTCTTTCTTGTGGTGTTGCGAGGATGCGCCTGCTTTGCAACGACCGTTTCAAGTCTGCGAATGCTTGTTTGGCTTCGGGAGTCCATTCGAATTTGTCCGTCTTCTTCAGTAGCTTGTAGAAGGGTAACGCCTGCTCTCCAATCGTGCGATGAACCTGCTTAGGGCGGCCAATCGCCCGCGAGCTGCTGGACTCCGCGTAGATTGGTAGGCTCCTTCATGGTGAGGATGGCTTGTATTTTCTCCGGATTGGCCTCAATGCCTCTGGCGGATACCAGGTATCCTAGGAGTTTTCCTGCAGGGACGCCGAAAACGCATTTTGTTGGATTGAGCTTGATCCGATATGCATTAAGGGCGTCGAATGTTTCTTTAATATCTTCGAGGAGTGTGTCCTCTACTCGAGTTTTGATGACGATGTCGTCGACATATACTTGTACGTTCTTGCCAATGAGATTGGCAAGGCATCTCTGCATGCAACGTTGATATGTTGCGCCTGCGTTCTTCAGCCCGAAGGGCATTGTCGTATAGCAGTATACACCGTGTGGTGTGATGAATGTCGTCTTCTCTTCGTCTTCCTTTTTCATTCGGATCTGGTTGTATCCCGAGTAGGCGTCCAGGAAAGAGAGACGTTGGCAACCTGCTGTGGAATCCACGATCTGGTCGATTCGTGGTAGAGGAAAGTTGTCCTTGGGGCAGTGCTTGTTCAGTGACGTGTAGTCGATGCACACCCGAAGGATATCCGTGTTCTTCTTGGGGACCAGCACCGGATTTGCTAACCAGGTGGATATCTTGATTTCCCTAATGAAATTTGCGGCTAGCAGCCTATTTACTTCTTCTCCCAGCGCCTTTTGCTTGGGTTCTGAAAATCGTCGAGTCGTCTGTTTGATGGGCTTTGCGTTAGGAAAGACTTCGAGTGAGTGCTCGGCAAACTCCCTGGGTATACCTGGCATATCTGAGGGCTGCCAGGCGAAAATTTCCCAGTACTCACGGAGGAGTTTGACGAGCGCGCTTTCCTATGCTGGCGAGAGGGTTGTGGAAACCATCGCGGTTTTGGCGGAATCTGTCGGGTGCACTTGGTGCTTGCGAGTGTCGCTGTTGGCGCTGAATTCCAGTTCAGGCGCGTTTTTCTTCGTGAGTGGCATGACGGAGTGATCCGTGGTTTTTGCCAGCTCTTGTAGTTCTTCTTGCATCCCGAAAGATTTCGCGATCTCATTAAATTCTATGTCGCACTTATCCGATTTCTGGAAGTCCCCGTCAATGGTGATCACACCGTATTCGCCGGGTAACTTGAGCTTCAAGTATGCGTAATGTGGTACGGCCATGAATCTGGCGAACGCTGTTCGACCAAGAATGGCGTGGTACTGCGAGGGCCAGTCGACGACTTCAAAGTCCAGGAATTCCCTTCTGTAGTTGCGTGGGGAGCCCAGTACAACTTCGAGGTTGATTGTTCCGAGTGGACGTATTGCCTTGCCCGGAACTATCCCGTGGAAGGATGTTTCTGATTCCGTTAGGCCGTCCAGGTTTTTGTTCATTCGACGGAGTGTATCCGCGTAGATGTTGATTCCGCTGCCGTCGTCCATGAATACGCGGCCAGGTCATAATTGCCAATTTGAGCTTGAATGACAAGGGCGGCGTGTCCTGGTCGATAGACTCGTGGCGGGTGGTCTTCCTTTGAGAACGTGATTGGCTGCTCGGCCAGCTTCAGGTACTCGGGTTTCGTTGGTGGCGTCTGCACTGCCATGCATATTTGTCTCGAGTTAGTTTTTTGAGCTCTGCGAGAGGGGCATACCTTCTGTATCATTCCAAGGAGTTGTCCGTGCGGAGTCGGGTATGTATTTGCTCCCGTGTTTTGCTGTTGTGGTGCTGGCAATGCGGCGAGTGCCATGTTTGGGTTGGCTGGTGGAGGTGGTGGCGGTGGTAGCTGGAATTGTTGTCCGCCTCCTGGTAGCGGTGGATAGTTTTTGGGTGGAAGCGAATCTTTTCTTGGCTAGCGTCCGAGATTTCGATGAACTTTCGGCAATCCTTGAGAAGGTGTGTTGCCTTAGTCTTGCCCGTGCGCTTGTCTGTGAACAGATGTAGCGAGCAGTACCCATCGAGGTCTTCCTCGGGTGATTTTTCTTCTACCTTTGGCTTCCATTCGCGACTTCCACGACGACCGGAGTCGCGACTTCGCGTGAACTCTGCTGCCACTAGTTCTTCTCTATCCTCGTGGTCGTAGTATTTTCTTCTCTTTCTTCGGCCATGACGGTCTTCGTCATGTGTGGGCGATGATGTTCTTTCATTGCGTACCGCGTCTTCTCCATTGGCCCATTTTTCGGCTATGACCATGAGCTCCCCTATGGTTTTGGGCGCAGCTCTGCCGAGTTCTTCTCGAAACGCGGTTCTTCTTGCTCCTTTGGCGAAGGCCTCAATCGCCACTTCTTCGGAGATTGTCCCTGCGGTGTTCCTGAGTGTTCCACCGCTGGATGTATTCTCGCGTGGATTCGCCACTTTTCTGTTTGCAAGCCCGTAGTTCTTCGATTGTAGCTGGCCTTTTGTAGGTCGACTGGAAGTTTTTGCAGAAATCGCGATGCAGGTCGTCCCATGATGCATAGCAAGATCGTGGTCTCCTCTCCAGCCAGCTACGGGCCGCTCCGGCCAGGTGCAAATTGAGGTATTGCATGGCCGTGTTCTTGTTACCACGTTGGCATTTTACTGCCGTGAGGTAGTCGCTTAACCACTGGGAGGGCTCGAGTGAGCCATCGTATTTTGTCACCTCCGAGCTGAGCTTGAATCTCTTGGGTAGAGGTGCTTCGCGAATACTGCGAGCAAAGCAAAGTGCTCCGCAGGTTTCGTCGTCCGAAGACCCGGATGAGGAGCGTTCGCGATATCGTGAAGCCCTCGCTTTATCCACCTTCTTCTGGGCGAGATCGGATCGCGCGTCGTACCCGGACCGGTCGCGGTCGCTATCTTTTCTAGGTTCTTTACTTCGTTTTCTCGAGCGGCTGCTGTGGTGCCGCGAATCTTTGTCTCTCGGGCTGTCGTCGCTGCTGCTTCGGCTGTCGCCGCGGCGCCGAGCTTCTTTTCCGCGGCCGCGACGCGGTGATTTATCCCTTCTCGGAGGAGCTCCTGTGCCTGCGGGGCGTGTCTTTGTCTTTGTCCTTCTCTTGTCGCGCCTTCTCCAGTTGTTCCTTGCGATCGTGGAGGCGAGCTTCGCGGCAGCCAGCCCTAGACCTTTGCGGATGTGCTTGTATTGTTCCACCCGAGGATCGCTGTCCGTTGGCTGGTTCATCTGCATGTAGGTGGCCGCGGCTAGAATTGCGGCGGCTGGAGTTTGCGGGTAGACGTTCCCGTCGTCGTCAACCCTCATGAAAGAAGATGTGGTAGACCTGTTGGTCCCAGCCATGGATTCGTGGTCCCTTGTTGATGCTGCGGGTCCT
>JAPCYS010001549.1:0-24659 GCA_028641055.1 Alopecurus myosuroides | reverse complement strand
TTTTTGAGAAACACAGTACAAACGCAAGCGCTCGTATACACGCGCATACGCTCACCTCTATGGACGCACACACGCACATTCTATCCCTATGAGCACCTCCGAGGGATCGAACCGGCGGGTCTTGAGATTGACGAAGTCACCACAGGCGTCTCGCTGTCGACGGGAATGTCGCCTCCCACTGAAAGAATATTCCGTCTAAATGTAACACACAGATATCAAACCTGGGGTTTGAACTCTGGTGGACTAGGGGTATAACCACCCTCCTAACCATCCAACCACATGTTGGTTTACAAATGGAAAACAACCTTGTCTAAGAGCATCTAACAGCCGCCTTTTATAGGGCAAAGATGTATAAAACCTATCATATGGCAGAAAACGGCCAAAATTGGTCAGCGGCAAAAAGAAAATTATGGCACTACACAAAAATGTAGCAAAGTGATGTATATTTTGGGGCAGCAAAGAGGCTGCCCAAAATTCCAACCCCATGCCCGCACGTAGCCAACCGCCAACTGAACATTTCATTGTCCGCCCCCGCGCGGCACTGCTCTACCGCCCCGTAGAAATCCACCGTCGGTAGACCACGCCACCAGCGAAGAATCGTCGGTTGTCTACCGCCTGACCCTACAGTAGCCGTAGGTCGCCGGATTCTCGTCGTCGGTGATCGGAATTGCCTGTCTGTCGCCGCCCCTGAAATTGGTCATCTATCGTCGATTCGCGGCCGCCGCTACCTCGACGTCGCTCGAACATGGTCCCCACAGCTGCAGCAACTCCCTGCGACGGCTGCACGGGCTAGCTACGGCCAGACCGACGACTTTGCTGCCACCCATCGGCTCGGTCGCACGAAAAGTGTTTGAGGTGCCCTATCTTGGTCTGTTGGAAAAGCGGGAGCTGTTTTGCTGCCCTAAAATAGAAACAGGGCAACACTAAAACACCCAAATTGAGGGCCTGTTTGGCAACGGTACGGCTTCAGTAAACTCCGTCGATCCTGCTTCTGTCACCGATTCCAGCGTCTCGACGGGAGCAGCAAACGTTCGCCGCTACTCTAGCTTCCCGAACGGCCCGATAGACCAATTTGCGCCAGGCCAGGCTGCTACTTCGGGTGGGCTTTTGAATTAGGTGGGCCTGCCTCATGATTTTCGGTGGTACAGAATCAGAATGCAGTCCTGCTTGACGAGGAATCCGGCCGCCGCTGCTTCAGGAAGAAGACGACAACATGGAATCCGGCAGCCGCTGCTTCTTGACGGAGGGAGTACGGAAGCTGCTGCAGCTCAACCGAGGGAGGCTCGCCAGTGCTATAGCTCGACGGAGGGAGACTTGCCGCATGGACGCCGTGCGAGCGGAGCTGCGGGTGTGGCGCAGGTATGGTCCCATGGCCGTCCAGGTTGATGAGTGTCCAAAATCGCCGGCGACCGGACGAGAAAGGCGAGCGGCAACGTCGGCTGGTGTAACACCTGGGGTGTTACCCTATTAGAGAGTGTTTGTTTTCTTTTTGCTTGCATCATAAGCATCACATGAGCATTGCATTCTGTTTTTCAAAGCAACTCAAAAATTCAAACACAATTGAAACTTTCCCACATGTTCACATTTCCAATTTCAAACTTGCAAACTAAATCACTCAATTGTTTTTCAATAATTTGAAGTTGTTTTAATCCAAATACTTGTTAATGAAATTTTCCCTGTTATCAAAACCCTAATGGCAAATTACATTTCAAATCATTTTCAATCATAATGGGCATGATCCAATTATGGTTCAAACCACTACAATTTTGCAAACAATTAAAATTCCATAATTGTTTTAATAAGTGTTGAGTTCATTGGATAAAAATTGATTGAAAAAAATCAACTCCTTATGATTATTAATGGAATTTCAAATACCAACTTAAACTCCAAGTAATAATTCAATTTTGGAATTAATGTGCACAATTGCTTTACTCATTATTTTGCAAATTAATAAAATTTGTTTATAAAGTTTACAACCCCAAACCATAGTTGAAATCCAACTAACCCTTTAAATTCAAACTAATAAAATCCAATTTTGAAAATCAAACTAATGGTTCAAAAGAATTTGGAATCTATGTTAGCATTGCTTTTATCTTCCTGCTTTGAAAATTAATAAAAATATTGCCTAACATAAACCACCCCAAAAACCCCAAACCTTTTCTTTTCCTCTCTCTCTCTTTTCATTACAAAAAAAAGGAGATAAAAGAAAAAGCAAAACCCCAAAGGAGGCAGGCTTTCCCTTTCTTTTCTTTCCAGCCCAAGTTCTTTCCCTCAAGCCCAACTTGCTCTGGCCCAGTACCCCCCTCCGTTTTGTCTTCTTCCTCGCGATGTCGACATCTTCAGTACGAACAGCACCGGAACCGATCGATCAACTCCATCCCCCTCTAGGATCGCTGCCGTACTGGCCTCCCTTTTCCATAAGTACCTACCTATCCACCTACCTCTACCCTAACCCTAGCTCTGCGCCGCCATCTCCCATCGCCACCAAGCTCTCTCCCTCTGCTCTGTCAAAGAAATCGACAACTGAACCCACCACCGAGTCCTCCATGGCCGGAAGTTTGAACCCTTGGCGCCAAGGTTGTGGCCCTCTCCGAGGAGCCCTCAGGGCGGGAATGGAAACGGGGTTGCACCCGCTACCCACCCGTGCCATCGCCTTTAGCTGGGAGAGCCTGTGGTGGCCGCGCCGTCGCCGGCCACCGTCGCCTTATCTCCGTCGACAGCGACCTCGACCGCCTCGACGACCTCCTGGTGCGCGTCCCCCTGTCCCTCTCCCTCGCTCTCTGTCTCGCATCCTCCTCTCCACGCTCACCGCACGCACAGGCACCAGCACGCCGCACCAACCCCGCGCCGTGAGCAGCAAGCCAGCGATCGCCGGCCGCCTACGTCCGCTCGCTGAACCTGCACGCACTGAAAAAGTTCAGTTAGTTCAGTTAGCAGAGTCGGGTTTACCTCATCTTCAGTCACCACCCTATCTGAACAAACCAGCCGCAGTACCGTAGTGGTTCGTTCCCTTCCGCGGAAACGCCAGCTCCTGGGTTCGAGTCCCGCAGGGCGCAATTTTCGCCCCCAATTTTTTCCTCAGCGCCACCCCCAGCGGGCCCGCATGTCATCGACCGCGGCAGCCAGCGCAGCCCACACCCGCGCCACGCAAGTGCACAGTCACCCTCTGGCCCACGCGGCAGTGGGCAAGTGTACGTACCAGTGCGGTACAAAAAGTTTACTGCGAATTCCAAAAGTACAAATTCCTTTTAATTATCAGAAATAAAACCAAACTTTAAAATTAAATAACTTTCATTCTAAAATTCCAATAAATACAAACTTTATATGTTTATTGCTCAAAATTTTATAACCTTTCCAATTATTCCATTTGTGCACTGTTTTGACACTTCCAAAAACATCAAAAATTCAAATTTGAATAATTCAATTGCAATTTGTAATAATTCATAACTAAATCATACTAATTCCAAATAAGGCAAATAAAAATATGTTTTCCATACCATTTCATCTCACCTTTGCAATTATAACTTTTGTTTTCTGTTTTGAATAATTAAAATTGCCTAAACCATTTAAATCTGTTTAATTCAATTAAAAATTGTTTAATATTGTTTAATTCATAATTAAATAATCCTAAGTCCAATTTCAAAATGTGAAACATGTAATCCAACCAAAATTTGATGTTCTTTTCAAATATAAACTTTGCTATCTGTTTTGAACAATTAAACTTGATGAAAACAACAATTGCTTGTGTGACATGTTTAAGTACCCAAACTTTCCAATCTTAACCAATAATTTCCAACCTTGTTAAACCTTATTTCCAATTGATTCTATTGTTGTTATTTTGTTGTTTTACTCATCCATGCATCATGCTAATCCACCTTCATCTGTTGATTAGTTGGAAAACAAACAATCTAACCAAATCATGGGCTTTTCATATGCAACCCAAATTGCATATGGGTCCATTTAAATTTGTTTAACTTGTCAACTAGTTTATTTCTATGCATCAATTAAATTGTCATGCATCCATATCTTGATCATGCTGGATCTTTTGCCGTAGTATAATTGTTGCATCCGGTGTTTGTTCGAGGTTCGTTGCTTCTTCCCGGATAGGACGTTGAGATGCTGTGAGCAACGACAAGTTCTGCTACCTTGCGGGATCTCAGGCAAGTATACTCACTTGCTGCCATATGGCTGCCTTTCATCACTTGTTACCGATACTTTCCGTTGTTCTTTTCTGCTAGCCTTAGTGGTATTTGTTTCTATTACGAACCCATCACATGAATCCCTTAACCTTGATATTACCTCACCTCCACTCCTATAACCTTTGCTTGAGCCTGTGTCTTACTATCTTGCTTAGGGTTGTTTTGCTCGAGTCTGTTACCCGTTACTTCCTTTTATTACTTCATTATGTTCTGGGGGGCTCGATGTTTAATCAATCAATCAATCATGCTAATGTTACTCCTAATAAAATTTGATGATAAGGCACCGGCAGGAGGCCCTTTGTGGTTTTGAGGCCTGCTAGTGTCGACCCTAATAGGAAAAGGGTCTTGTCTACTGATCCATGATGAGCGCACTACCCGCATTTCGGGAGTATGGGCTCCCCTCAGTTTGACCCGATTCGCATCTCGTCCAAATCGCCTCATTTAGTTCGGGTTTTCCATTTGCTGCATGCATGATCTTGCGAGCCCTTGGTACCCGGGTGGAACTTTCGTAGTCGGCATATAGGGGGACACGGTCTTAGAGTGCTATGAGGGTCCATTTTCTTCTGGGCCCGAGTAGCCGTGCGCCCAAGGTGCTTTGGGCTTGATGCGAAGAAGGGTTGGATTGTGTTGAGTGCCCCGCTTGGTGGAGTGGCCGCTCCATCTGGCGGGATATTCATGAGTGTACGGCTAAATTGGTGCAACCCTGCAGGGATAATCTTCTCTGTTTTCCGCGGTTATGGATTACTTGGTGAAAGTACTGGCTAACAAGTACTCAGGACAACTTAAACCTAATGAATAACAACCTTTCACCCAATGATTAACAACTTGACTAGTAATAGGCTTATTGACACAATAATCTGAACCATCATTAACTCAACTGTGTGAGTTATCCTCGGATTGCTTCTTCGGATAAGGGGCGAGATCCAGGATGGGTTTGTTTGAAGTTATCTTTCAGTTGGTTACAAACCTCGATCTTATCCCCTTTCTGATAGTTGGAAGTAATAGAATCTCTGTAGTTGGTTAGTGCAGCCTGCTGTCAATTATTTGCAATAACCCCTTCCTCTCCGTGGATCCTAAAGTATTTGTATCTTGTGATGACTGGCTACGCCGGTAACTTGTGAGTATGGGTTTTATCCCCCTTGCCAGTACTTAACCGTACTGACCCACGAATCTCTTTCGTGGCTGCAAATTCCAAATTGCAGTCAACAGGTTTGAAGTCTGACGATGTTAGCTTGGGAATCCCTCCGGCTTGGCCTGGGCAGGGATTGGACGCCTTCGGTTATCTTCAGGACTCTTAGTCCAATTTGGATCTTGTCCGTAGACGGACGGTTGTTTCTTCCGCTGTTATTTGGATCTTTATATTGTATCAGTTGTAAGCCCTGGCTCGTTCGAGTCATCTTGTATCTATCTGTTGCTGTTGTAATTGTGGAATATTCGTGAACTATTGTAATGTTATCATAAATGGCAACCTGGAATCGGTTATTATGCGGATTTGGCGGGAATGCTGAAATCTGCATAGTGCCCGATCTCGGGGCGTCACAAATGGTATCAGAGCCAGGTTCCGATTCCCGATATTGTTTCGATACGAATGGTTATCGAAGCAACGGGTCCGCAAAGCCTGTAGGTTAACCTCGCTAACGGTCGTTGTTTCTAGAGTGTCGAAAACTATTTCTGCTAAGCTATTTTGGAAAAACATCTCAATAGGATTCTTGTTTTCTCCTTACCCCTATTCTATTTCCCATCCCATCTTATTTGTTTTGGAGTCTCCCCCTCTTGTCCATCTTTCAAAGTGTTAGGATCCTACGTGGGTGGACGTTTCCTGAGCCCTTAGCCTAATAGGTTCGATCATCGGAAGATTCCTGGTGGAAGAACATCGTCATCAGCCCGGGCAAGAATCTCTTGTTAGTGGTGTCGAGGAGATCAACTGGAAGCACGAAGAATCGATAGTCGAACTTCTTTCCCCTCCCGGGTTAGCAGGTGGATTGCGAGGGCGCAATCCCTTGTTAGTGGTGTCGTCTGTAACACCTGGGGTGTTACCCTATTAGAGAGTGTTTGTTTTCTTTTTGCTTGCAT
This sequence comes from Alopecurus myosuroides, assembly GCA_028641055.1. Classification (NCBI taxonomy): domain Eukaryota; kingdom Viridiplantae; phylum Streptophyta; class Magnoliopsida; order Poales; family Poaceae; genus Alopecurus; species Alopecurus myosuroides. The sequence goes on along the minus strand of JAPCYS010001549.1, from coordinate 18,387 downwards.
CATAAGCATCACATGAGCATTGCATTCTGTTTTTCAAAGCAACTCAAAAATTCAAACACAATTGAAACTTTCCCACATGTTCACATTTCCAATTTCAAACTTGCAAACTAAATCACTCAATTGTTTTTCAATAATTTGAAGTTGTTTTAATCCAAATACTTGTTAATGAAATTTTCCCTGTTATCAAAACCCTAATGGCAAATTACATTTCAAATCATTTTCAATCATAATGGGCATGATCCAATTATGGTTCAAACCACTACAATTTTGCAAACAATTAAAATTCCATAATTGTTTTAATAAGTGTTGAGTTCATTGGATAAAAATTGATTGAAAAAAATCAACTCCTTATGATTATTAATGGAATTTCAAATACCAACTTAAAACTCCAAGTAATAATTCAATTTTGGAATTAATGTGCACAATTGCTTTTACTCATTATTTTGCAAATTAATAAAATTTGTTTATAAAGTTTACAACCCCAAACCATAGTTGAAATCCAACTAACCCTTTAAATTCAAACTAATAAATCCAATTTTGAAAATCAAACTAATGGTTCAAAAGAATTTGGAATCTATGTTAGCATTGCTTTTATCTTCCTGCTTTGAAAATTAATAAAAATATTGCCTAACATAAACCACCCCAAAAAACCCCAAACCTTTTCTTTTCCTCTCTCTCTTTTCATTACAAAAAAAAGGAGATAAAAGAAAAAGCAAAACCCCAAAGGAGGCAGGCTTTCCCTTTCTTTCTTTCCACCCAAGTTCTTTCCCTCAAGCCCAACTTGCTCTGGCCCAGTACCCCCTCCGTTTTGTCTTCTTCCTCGCGATGTCGACATCTTCAGTACGAACAGCACCGGAACCGATCGATCAACTCCATCCCCCTCTAGGATCGCTGCCGTACTGGCCTCCCTTTTCCATAAGTACCTACCTATCCACCTACCTCTACCCTAACCCTAGCTCTGCGCCGCCATCTCCCATCGCCACCAAGCTCTCTCCCTCTGCTCTGTCAAAGAAATCGACAACTGAACCCACCACCGAGTCCTCCATGGCCGGAAGTTTGAACCCTTGGCGCCAAGGTTGTGGCCCTCTCCGAGGAGCCCTCAGGGCGGGAATGGAAACGGGGTTGCACCCGCTACCCACCCGTGCCATCGCCTTTAGCTGGGAGAGCCTGTGGTGGCCGCGCCGTCGCCGGCCACCGTCGCCTTATCTCCATCGACAGCGACCTCGACCGCCTCGACGACCTCCTGGTGCGCGTCCCCCTGTCCCTCTCCCCTCGCTCTCTGTCTCGCATCCCTCCTCTCCACGCTCACCGCACGCACGAGGCACCAGCACGCCGCACCAACCCCGCGCCGTGAGCAGCAAGCCAGCGATCGCCGGCCGCCTACGTCCGCTCGCTGAACCTGCACGCACTGAAAAAGTTCAGTTAGTTCAGTTAGCAGAGTCGGGTTTACCTCATCTTCAGTCACCACCCTATCTGAACAAACCAGCCGCAGTACCGTAGTGGTTCGTTCCCTTCCGCGGAAACGCCAGCTCCTGGGTTCGAGTCCCGCAGGGCGCAATTTTCGCCCCCAATTTTTTCCTCAGCGCCACCCCCCAGCGGGCCCGCATGTCATCGACCGCGGCAGCCAGCGCAGCCCACACCCGCGCCACGCAAGTGCACAGTCACCCTCTGGCCCACGCGGCAGTGGGCAAGTGTACGTACCAGTGCGGTACAAAAAGTTTACTGCGAATTCCAAAAGTACAAATTCCTTTTAATTATCAGAAATAAAACCAAACTTTAAAATTAAATAACTTTCATTCTAAAATTCCAATAAATACAAACTTTATATGTTTATTGCTCAAAATTTTATAACCTTTCCAATTATTCCATTTGTGCACTGTTTTGACACTTCCAAAAACATCAAAAATTCAAATTTGAATAATTCAATTGCAATTTTTAATAATTCATAACTAAATCATACTAATTCCAAATAAGGCAAATAAAATATGTTTTCCATACCATTTCATCTCACCTTTGCAATTATAACTTTTGTTTTCTGTTTTGAATAATTAAAATTGCCTAAACCATTTAAATCTTGTTTAATTCAATTAAAAATTGTTTAATATTGTTTAATTCATAATTAAATAATCCTAAGTCCAATTTCAAAATGTGAAACATGTAATCCAACCAAAATTTGATGTTCTTTTCAAATATAAACTTTGCTATCTGTTTTGAACAATTAAACTTGATGAAAACAACAATTGCTTGTGTGACATGTTTAAGTACCCAAACTTTCCAATCTTAACCAATAATTTCCAACCTTGTTAAACCTTATTTCCAATTGATTCTATTGTTGTTATTTTGTTGTTTTACTCATCCATGCATCATGCTAATCCACCTTCATCTGTTGATTAGTTGGAAAACAAACAATCTAACCAAATTCATGGGCTTTTCATATGCAACCCAAATTGCATATGGGTCCATTTAAATTTGCTTAACTTGTCAACTAGTTTATTTCTATGCATCAATTAAATTGTCATGCATCCATATCTTGATCATGCTGGATCTTTTGCCGTAGTAGTAATTGTTGCATCCGGTGTTTGTTCGAGGTTCGTTGCTTCTTCCCGGATAGGACGTTGAGATGCTGTGAGCAACGACAAGTTCTGCTACCTTGCGGGATCTCAGGCAAGTATACTCACTTGCTGCCATATGGCTGCCTTTCATCACTTGTTACCGATACTTTCCGTTGTTCTTTTCTGCTAGCCTTAGTGGTATTTGTTTCTGTTACGAACCCATCACATGAATCCCTTAACCTTGATATTACCTCACCTCCACTCCTATAACCTTTGCTTGAGCCTGTGTCTTACTATCTTGCTTAGGGTTGTTTTGCTCGAGTCTGTTACCCGTTACTTCCTTTTATTACTTCATTATGTTCTGGGGGGCTCGATGTTTAATCAATCAATCAATCATGCTAATGTTACTCCTAATAATAAATTTGATGATAAGGCACCGGCAGGAGGCCCTTTGTGGTTTTGAGGCCTGCTAGTGTCGACCCTAATAGGAAAAGGGTATTGTCTACTGATCCATGATGAGCGCACTACCCGCATTTCGGGAGTATGGGCTCCCCCTCAGTTTGACCCGATTCGCATCTCGTCCAAATCGCCTCATTTAGTTCGGGTTTTCCATTTGCTGCATGCATGATCTTGCGAGCCCTTGGTACCCGGGTGGAACTTTCGTAGTCGGCATATAGGGGGACACGGTCTTAGAGTGCTATGAGGGTCCATTTTCTTCTGGGCCCGAGTAGCCGTGCGCCCAAGGTGCTTTGGGCTTGATGCGAAGAAGGGTTGGATTGTGTTGAGTGCCCCGCTTGGTGGAGTGGCCGCTCCATCTGGCGGGATATTCATGAGTGTACGGCTAAATTGGTGCAACCCTGCAGGGATAATCTTCTCGAGAAGCCGTGTTTTCCGCGGTTATGGATTACTTGGTGAAAGTACTGGCTAACAAGTACTCAGGACAACTTAAACCTAATGAATAACAACCTTTCACCCAATGATTAACAACTTGACTAGTAATAGGCTTATTGACACAATAATCTGAACCATCATTAACTCAACTGTGTGAGTTATCCTCGGATTGCTTCGGATAAGGGGCGAGATCCAGGATGGGTTTGTTTGAAGTTATCTTTCAGTTGGTTACAAACCTCGATCTTATCCCCTTTCTGATAGTTGGAAGTAATAGAATCTCTGTAGTTGGTTAGTGCAGCCTGCTGTCAATTATTTGCAATAACCCCTTCCTCTCCGTGGATACTAAAGTATTTGTATCTTGTGATGACTGGCTACGCCGGTAACTTGTGAGTATGGGTTTTATCCCCCTTGCCAGTACTTAACCGTACTGACCCACGAATCTCTTTCGTGGCTGCAAATTCCAAATTGCAGTCAACAGGTTTGAAGTCTGACGACGTTAGCTTGGGAATCCCTCCGGCTTGGCCTGGGCAAGGATTGGACGCCTTCGGTTATCTTCAGGACTCTTAGTCCAATTTGGATCTTGTCCGTAGACGGACGTTTGTTTCTTCCGCTGTTATTTGGATCTTTATATTGTATCAGTTGTAAGCCCTGGCTCGTTCGAGTCATCTTGTATCTATCTGTTGCTGTTGTAATTGTGGAATATTCGTGAACTATTGTAATGTTATCATAAATGGCAACCTGGAATCGGTTATTATGCGGATTTGGCGGGAATGCTGAAATCTGCATAGTGCCCGATCTCGGGGCGTCACAGCTGGCACACACGCGTGGGCGGCGGCGCCTTGGTCACGGCTCACTGGAAGGGAGCAGAGGAAGAAATGAGATTGAATTGAGGGCTCGCTCGGGAGGAGACTCGGGAGCAAGGAGACCGAGATCAAACCATTCTTTGACTAGGCGGTGGCATAACCTATGTAATATGTTGTTGCTCCGCGATTTGTTGTTCCGACTTCCGAGAATCCGAAAGAGGTGCTCCGAAATATGTACAGGAAAATCAGACCGCTCCGTGGATCTGGCTCCAAGAAGCTAGCGTGTTCGGCGCTGCTCCGCGCTGGAACGGTCGGAAGCTCGAAGTTGGGCTGTTGTCGAACACACCCTGATTGTCCTATAAAGGGTTGTTGTTAGAGATGCTCTAAGTCACTATTAAGAATGTTCGATTAAAATGTGAGGTTGGTGCAAGTTCAAAATGGATAAGCACGAGATTATCCATGTGTTCTCCTTCTCTCGCTTGCACGCTTGCTAGCGCTAAAGGTCAGAACACAAAATTGGTTTTCATAAAAGCAAGCTAAAATTGGCAACACGATATCTACCCCGTTGGCCCGGGCCTGGATATCAACATCTCGTAACTTTAACACTTGTAAAAATTGGCACGTAGTATCTAGAATTGTTAACAACGGTATATGACTCGATTCACAACATGTGGCCAATGTAGCACATATAAAAAATTACAAAATCGTTAAGGCTTAGTTTGGCAACAAAGAATTTCTAAAATTACAAAATCGCTAGGCTTAGTGTGGCAAGTCAAGTGAGGAAAATAGGTCCAATCCTCTTTTTCATATACTTCAAAAATAGTGTGTTTCTTCTAAATATTGAAGTATATAAAACTACACTTTTTGCTTCTTCCAAACACCTCAAAGTATTCAATACTTTAATATTTGTAGAAACCGAAGTATTCTTGAAATACTTTTAAAATAAGGAGCTTCCCAGTGGGGCCTAATTTTCTCTTTTTCTTCTTCTGGAAGTTTTCTTGTCATTTATTTATAGCAAAAAAATAACACAATTTTATTCCAAAAATGTATATGATTTTCTCATTGTGTCAAATATTTGGGTGAAGAGATTCGGTTTTCACATTTATCGATTGTTTTCTAGAAAAAGAATTCGGGTTTCTCTAGTAGATAGGAGGATAATTATGATATTCTACACACGATAGCAATTAGTATAGTTAGGCATGTATTGCTTGACATTGCGTATGTTTTTAGCATATATATACTTACCTATAAAAATGTTAAATACACTTTTACTATCAATTACTTCTGAAGGTCATTGGCAATGACTTAACAGCAACATGAATCTCCTTCTAGTCGTTATAGACAAACTGAACAACTAGTAAATGTGATGCATATATGAATTGAAAAAATAATGTCTAACCTGGTCAATGAACACATATACAACTGACAGAACAAAATATTTTGAAGTGCTAAATGCAATGTATGGCTCGAATCTCAACATATAGTCAATGTAACACGTGTACAATTTGTGGAAATAACATCTTTTTTTTACTTCTGTGAGGATTTTTCTTGTTTTTTTATAGAAAGAAAACAATCGTAAGACCATAGTTTAAGAAAAGATGTGTTATCTATGTATTTCAATCCATTTTCGTGAAAGAGATTTGTCGTTTCACATTTGAGCTATGGTTTCTCAGAGATAGCAAGATAAATACTTCCTATGTTCTGACAAGGTCGGGGTTTGGTACTTACGATGAGATAGATATTGCTAAATCTATGTTTTCACTAGACACGCTTTGACAACAGCATTTAATTCACCTCTAAAATGGCAAAAACACTTGGCATAATCAACTGTTTCTATTAAGGCTAGTAGAGCCAATACACATGATATCAATCATCATTGCTTAAATTCCCATGATATATACTCCTGAAAACAACCGAAAACAAAACGCCTCATGTTGATTTAATTCTCCAAACCGAGGGACTTAATTAGCTCGTACCCATATACTACTCATTCTCATATTGAGTTCTGATTGGCCACTCAACCTCCTCGGTAAAAAATTTACCCAAAATGCTTGCAGGAACTATATTTGAGAGTGAAGCGAAGTTTTATACTCATTCTATCCATAATTACCATGCATCCTGGATTTGGTTGAGGCCCAACTTTACAAAGTTTGTGAAAAAGACATGGCCGACTCATAACCCACAAGTATAGGAGATCGTAACGGTCTTCGAGGGAAGTAAAACCCAAATTTATTCATTCGACACAAGAGGAGCCAAAGAATATTTATAAGACTTAACAGATGAGTTGTCAATTCAGCTGCACCTGAAAGTAGACTTTCTCACAACAATTTATCAGTGGTAACAACATTATAGCAGCAGTGGTAGTGCAACAACAGCAGTAGTAAAATAGTAACAACGGTACCAATCTTGAAAACAGTAGTAGCAATTGTGAAAACAGCAGGATTAAAGTACCGTAGGCATAGGGAATGGATGAACGGGTGTTGCCTTGATAAATAGTTCATGTAATAATAATAACGTGGGCATTGAAAATAGATAATAATAAAGCATCCAAGTTCTAGGAAAATCATAGGCATGTGTTCCAATATAGTCATATGTGCTCGCAATGAGAAACTTGCACAACATCTTTTGTCCTACCAGCCCGTTTGCAGCGGGGCCTCAAGGGAAATTACAATTAATTAAGGTGCTCCTTTTAATAAAGCACCGGAGCAACGCATTAACACTCCGTGAACAAATGTTATCCTCACATCGCAGGCTTCCCCTTCGGTTGTCCAAATTATTGTCACTTTGGGGCCTCGGGTTACTGCTACGCCTTGATGGTGCCTTGACGGGGAGGCTTCTTGATGATGATGATGAATTTTAAGTCCCCGGCAACGGTGCCAGAAATTCTTGTTGCTATGGATGGCGTGTTGGGAACCCCAAGAGGAGGGTGTGATGAGTACAACGGTAAGAATTTCCCTCAGTTAAGAACCAAGGTTGTCAATCTAGTAGGAGAAAGAGGATCTTCGGAAGGTTGATGGCGCCTCACCGGTGTCAGCAACAAAAAACACAACCAAAATACTTTGTCCCAACGGTATTGTAAGGTTGTCAATCTCACCAGTCTTGCTGAAAACAAAGATTAGACGTATAGTGTGGCAAATGGTGTATGCTTGCAGTAAGTAAAGAAAGCACGGAATTGTAGTGATTTGTTTAACAGTGTAGGAAAATGGACCGGGGTTCATGAAGGGAATATGCCCGAGAGGCAATAATAAAATGGTTATTATCTTATTCCTTGTTTATGATGAATGTTTATTTCTCATGCAAGAATTGTATTAACCGGAAACGTTGATACATGTGTGCTTAATAAACAAACAATGGTTCCTAGTAAAGCCTCTCTTTTAACTAGCTCGTTGATTAATAGATGATCAAGGTTTCTTGATCATGAACATTGGATGTTGTTAATAACGGGATCATGTCATTAGAAGAATGATGTGATGAACATATACCCAAAGATAATATAGCAATACGATCAAGTCATTTAGTTTACATTGTTATATCAAACATACGAAGTAACTTATTCCTTAGACCATGAGATCATGTTAATCGCTGATACCGGAAGGGTGCTTTGATGGCATCAAACGTCACACCGTAACAGGGTGACTATAAAGGTGTCGTTAAGTATTCGAAAAGTATTAGTTGAGGATCATGGATCAAGAGTGGGATTTGTCCATCCAAATGACGGAGAGATATACTCTGGGCCCTCTCGGTGATATCACATCGAAACCGCTTGCAAGCACGTGATATGATCACAAAGGATGTTATATCACGGGAACGAGAAAAGAGTACTTGTCGGTAACGAGATTGAACAAGGTATGGTTGATACCAATGATCGAATCTCGAACAAGTAAAATATCGCGAGACAAAGGGAATAGTTCACGGCGTTGTTGGTTCACACGATCACGAGAGTCATCGTTGAATATATAGGAGTCATCACGGATCTCCAGATCCCGCTGTTGATTATTGATCGGAGAGGAGTCTCGATCATGTCTATCTTATTCGCGAACCGTAGGGTGACACACTTAAGGTTCGGTGACGCGTTTGAGAGGATACGGAATATCGAAGAATATTTTGGGCAGCACCGAAATTGTTTCGGGGAAAATTGAAATAGTTCAAGGGGTTTTTCGTCGAATGGTTGTTAATAGAATTAACAAATGATTCAAGGTGCTATATGCAAATTTTTGTTAATGGAATTAACAAATATAAATAAAGAAATAAAAATGTTTTATTTATTTATTAAAAGAAAACCTTTGGATTTTCCAAGTGGGAAATAATGGGAAAGTGAGTGGAGGTGAGTGGAGTGTCCACTCACATGATGAGGGAAGAGGTGGGGGCACACCCATGGGCTGGCCGCACCCCCCTTGGGCTGCCTCCCCCCTCTCCTATAAAAGGAGGGTGAGAGCTCTCGCTCCTTCACACACTTGGCCACTTCCCATTCCCTCCACCCGCTGCTCCATTTCATGGTCTCCGGCTTGGCGAAGCCCTGACTGTGGGATTCTTCACCACCACCACGTCGTCGTGCTGCTGGAGTTCCGAGGGATCCTCTACTTCCGCGCCCCGCTGGAACGAGGGAACGGAGGTCGTCATCAACCGTACGTGTGACCGATCACGGATGCACCTCCGGATTGTGGTGCCCATCTTCTCGCTATCGGGATCGGTGTGAGTACGACTATGCCAACAACGAGATTTGATCTCGTACCACTTTGAGTCTTCGAGGGTATGTGTTCTCCTTAACCCTCTTGTTGCCCGTTGCGATTCGTCTCCTAGATTAGATCTTGGCCTTTCGGGTGTCTCTCGCGTAGGAAATTTTTTGTTTTCTATGCAACGACCCCTTCAGTGGTATCAGAGCCGGATCTATGCGTAGATGTTTTGTACGGGTAGAACACATATGAGTATGTGGCTGTTGATGATCATGTTATTGCCTCCTTGAGTATTTTATGATCTTAGTGGCATAGTAGGATGAAGCTGCCCGAGACTAAGTTTACATGTACTATGTACGCGAGAGTTGTCTCACTTGTGGCTAAGGGGGTGTCCGTTTCTCCTACTATAGTTAAGATCTAATCTACGAAGGGTTGTTAAAAATGTGTTTATCAATGTTGTGGTTGATGTTCGTAGGTATGAACGGGTCTATCATCGAAAGCCCTAAGCCACGTAAAATATGCAAAAATAAATTAGAGGCGTCTAACTAGTTTTTGCTGGGCATGTGATGTGATATGGTCAATATTACAAATTTGATTATGAGATGATCTATTTTGTAAATTATTGATATACCGGAAGGTATCCATATGATTGTCTTCTTATTGATGGACAATCAAGATTGGGGTGCCATGGTACTTGGTACCACGCCGGTGAAATGATGGAGATCATACCATGATGCACGTGATGGAGATCAAGTGCAAGGAGGACCATATCATATCACGTTATCCTTTCATGTGATGTTTGTGATGTTAATCCTTTTATGCATCTTGTTTTGCTTAGATAGCGACGGTAGCATTATAAGATGATCCCTCTCACTTAATATCAAGATAATAATATGGTCTTCCTTAAGTATGCATCGTTAAGAAAGTTCGTCGTTTCGAGACACCACGTTATGATCGGGTGTGATAGACTCAACGTTCGCATACAACGGGTGTTTTCAGCCTAGCATGTACAGACATGGCCTTGAAACACACGCACACTACGGTTCTACTTGGCGAGCCTAGCATGTACATACATGGCCTCGGAACACGTAACCGAAAGGTAAAGCATTAGTCGTATGGATGATATGATGAAACATGTCGATGTTCGCCTTTGAAACTACATCATCTCACGTGATGATCGGTTTTGGTGTAGTGAATTGGTTCGTGTAATCACTAAAGACGACTAAGAGGGATGTTGTTTTTGAGTGGGAGTTCATGGTTTAATTTTGAATTAACTTGAACTTATTTATCATGAACAACAAAATCAAAGTGAATTTACACAAATTGTAGTATTCATTGGCATCCACATAACTACCTTACACTTAGATGTTAATTGAGATATAACTGTTATGATCTGGTAAATAACATTTAAGATTGGTACCGTATTAGTGAAATTTAAATTTGAGTCCTATTGTAGATTTTTGGTATTTCCTACCTAGCTCCATATGGTTAATGATTGATTATCTAGAGAGCAAATAAATTCCTACTTAGAATCCAGAGTCATGGTTGCTTTCGTATCACTTTTATCTTCAAAAGAATGTTTTGTTGATCAAGGTTGATTTTGGAACTGAAAAGAGTTGTTTTCAGAAACAATCAAGTGAAAGATATATTGATATCTAGAACTTATTTGTAGCAACATGACTGAGTATAATTTAGCGTGACAATGTTTGCTTATATTATCTGAATATATGCAATGATTGAAGACGCTAGGCGTTTGAAATATTCCAAGAAATTGGATGCTAAAAAATATCCTCTAAATTCCTTCCTTCGAGCTATAGTAGCTTAATCATAAATTGTTATGATGGGATGGATTAAAAGTATGTGTAAGTCGTTTACCTTACTTGGAGATTGCTAAGAGTGGAATCTAGAAGATTCTATTAATATGGTGATATTAGTGGAACAATCAAACTCAAGTATGACTCAATGGGTGATAGTATGACTAACACGCCAAAGAAAATGAGCTAGTACAGCTAGCATTGTTTGATATTGATTAATTCTTCTGTAAAGGAAAGGGAATATTGAAAATAGAATTGCAAATAGATATATGGCAGAAAAGAAGATAACTGGAAAAGTCCAGCTCAGGATATATGCTTGTATACAAGTTATAGATGTATTATAGTTAACAAAGTATTTTTGGGTATTTTGATACCACATTGGGTGGTATGAGTTGTCATACAAAGCAACGCAATGCAAGAAATACAAGGGCCTAAAAGGAACTAGTAATAGATGTGGAATCGATTATGACAAGAAATAAATAAAGTGTTATTGTGTTCATTGTAGTATCGAACCAAACTTTCAAGATTTATTTTAAGAACTTAATAAGTTGTTATTTGTTCTAGTCTTTTGTGAGAACAAATGAGATTGTTCAAACGATGACCATATTCATAATTGATGGATATGTTTATATAAATCATGTTGGTAAAGTAAACATCTATAAGACTAAATGCTGAACGTTGCAAGACGTAGAAGAGTTTTCACTTAAATTGTGACACCACCATTTTAGTTCATATAGGAAAGGAAAACATGAAGGAACTCCATATTGATGTACTTCCGGAGTCATTTTATTTTGAATAAATTGACGCTTGTGAGACCTCTTCCAAAAGATGACTAGAACCCGTTCATAGGCCAAAGTAGATACGACTAATTTAGTGGAGATTATACATATTGATGTATATAGTCCATTATGTGTAGTCATGTATGGTGGATTAATTTTTCTTCATAAAATTATGTCGATGACTTGAGTAGATATGTGAGTATCTATTTAAAGGGAACGAGTTTGACATTTTGAATTGGTTCAAAGGTTGTTAATATGAAGTTAAAATCAATGTAACAAGATAATCAAGTATTTATGATTGGATCATAAAGGATAAAGTTCAGTTACAAGTTTAGCAAAACATCTGAGAAGTTGAAGAATTGTTCTACAACTTATACTTCTCGAATACCCCACATTAGATTGGAGTATTCAAAAAACAAAATCAAACCTTGTTTGACATGGTAAGATTAATAAAATTGCCATTATGATTTTGTAGTTTATACATTAAGGACAACCGCTTTTACACTGAAAAGAGCACCATCATGATCCGTTTGAAATTGACAACATATAAGATATGGTTTGGGTAATGACCCGAATTGTCATTTTTCTTAAGTTTTGGTATGCATAGCATGTGTAAAATGTTTACAACCAAAATAGGATAAATATATGTTTTACAAGGTTATTCCAAATAAAACATTGGGTATTTCTCCTATCACCGAACCAAAGACAAATGTTGTTTGTCAGAAAGGGTTTGATTTCTCGAGAAAGTAGTTCTTGCGAAACAAGTGAGTGGGAGCACAATACAAACTCAACGAGATTAGAGAATCTTCGTTATCATGTCAAGTAGTAGCGCAACACTGGAAGTTGTTCCGGGGTTTACTATTTTGACTAAGTAGAAGACACTACAAATGTTGTAGATACTTCAAATGAGTTTGCGAACTATACCAGAAAGGTCCAAAACTATGTACTTAGAACAACTTGTGGTTTAAGTATAAAGTGTTGTTTTGACAACAAAGGACCTGGACCTTATAAAGGGAAAAATGATGGGCCCTGACTTCGTAAATTGATTATGAGTCATTATATCCGCCATAGTATCCTTGTATGAATATCAAGTATGACTTGGTAGTCCTTTCAATAGGCATGATGCCTAACGATGGCAAAAGGGTCTATATAGCGACAAAGACATGGATACTTATCGAAAAGTTTTTTTCGACGAAGTTCAAAGAGTTGACTACTACAAGATTTCGATCTTCCGTAGTGATGCTTTAGTCTTTGCGGATAGTTCTAGCAAAAAGTTACATATTATGATATGGCAGTTGAATAACAAAACCAACTCTCCTCTCGAGGAAGTTTGATCAAGGATGTGTACTTGACACAGTCTGAGAGTTTTGTAAAATTCAAAATGGTTGCTATAAAGGCATGCACACTTCAATGGTTGAAGTGATCATAGAGAAGTTGAAATCTTTAGCTTAATGAAGTTATCAAAAGAGTTTGATTCCATCATGAATGATAAAGATGCTAGAGTTACAAGAAATTAAGTGGAGCGCTATGACATATTTCCAATACTTTATGTAGATGACATATGGTTGATTGGAAAATATGTATTTTAAATTAACACGTTATATTTTCGATTTCATATTGATGAAAGGCTTAGAAGATATTGGGCATCGATATCTATAAAAGATGGATTGACGCACCTGATATGATTGAAGCCAAATTACATAGATGAAATATTGAAGTAAGTCAATATGAAAATGACAAGAAGGAGTTCTTGTCACTGGAAAATAATTGAGCAAGATTCATGTGTTTTGACACATGATGAGCATCATTGAAATTGAGAATTTCTAAGTCATGTTTCCATGCTATGTACACAACCAGATGAGTCCTATGCTGTAAAATGTTATAGTAGGATAATTCATATGATGATTAGACAACAGTGGGAGAGATCCTTGTGTCATTTTAGAAATGCTAAGGATATGTTTTCCTATATAGTAATGACAAAATATTAGTTGTAATATGTTACACTAATAGTCTTGTCATTTATTCAAGTAATTTTATCTCAATTAAAATATGTGATGAAGGGTAGCACAATAGGATGGAAGAAAGTTTCAAAATTAAAAGATTGTGACAGATACTACAACAAAGGCTAAAGTATATCGTTGTGTTAACAACTGATTATAAACGTATTTTGTGTCAAGGAGTTCTTTATTGAACTTGGTGAATTTCCAAGAATGCTGAAACTATGAAGCTACATTTTCACAATGTTAGTAACATCAGTTTAAGCTGAGGAATTAAGGTATGACCGGAACTTGGTGAATTTCCAAGAATGCTAACACTATGAAGCAAATTTTCTCAATGTTAGTAACATCAGTTTAAGCTGAGGAATTAAGTTTTCACCAATTGAACATATATATACAAAGCCATCTCATTAGAGAATGAGTGATGCGTGTAGACGCAAAGAACATACAAATACAATAGGACCTGAACAGTTCAGATCTTTTTGATGATGTTTACCACATGCGAAGCATGGTAATAACACTGGAACGCCATATGTGTTAAGTGCTTACAGACTAGATTATTGACTCTAGTGCAAGTGGGAGACTGAAGGGAATATGCCCGAGAGGCAATAATAAAATGGTTATTATCTTATTCCTTGTTTATGATGAATGTTTATTTCTCATGCTAGAATTGTATTAACCGGAAACATTGATACATGTGTGCTTAATAAACAAACAATGGTTTCCTAGTAAAGCCTCTCTTTTAACTAGCTCGTTGATTAATAGATTGATCAAGGTTTCCTGATCATGAACATTGGATGTTTTAATAAACGGGATCATGTCATTTAGAAGAATGATGTGATGAACATATACCCAAAGAGAATATAGCAATACGATCAAGTCATTTAGTTTACATTGTTATATCAAACATACAAAGTAACTTATTCCTTAGACCATGAGATCATGTCAATCGCTGATACCAGAAGGGTGCTTTGATGGCCTCAAACGTCACACCGTAACAGGGTGACTATAAAGGTGTCGTTAAGTATTCGGAAATTATTAGTTGAGGATCATGGATCAAGAGTGGGATTTGTCCATCCAAATGATGGAGAGATATACTCTGGGCCCTCTCGGTGATATCACATCGAAACCGCTTGCAAGCACGTGATTGATCACAAAGGATGTTATATCATAGGAACGAGGAAAAGAGTACTTGTCGGTAACGAGATTGAACAAGGTATGGTTGATACCAATGATCGAATCTCGGACAAGTAAAATATCGCGAGACAAAGGGAATAGTTCACGGCGTTGTTGGTTCACACGATCACGAGAGTCATCGTTGAATATATAGGAGTCATCACGGATCTCCAGATCCCGCTGTTGATTATTGATCGGAGAGGAGTCTCGATCATGTCTATCTTATTCACGAACCGTAGGGTGACACACTTAAGTTTCGATGACGCGTTTGAGAGGATACGAAATATCAAAGAATATTTTGGGCAGCACCGAAATTGTTTCGGGGAAAATTGAAATAGTTCAAGGGGTTTTTCGTCGAATGGTTGTTAATATAATTAACAAATGATTCGAGGTGCTATATGCAAATGTTTGTTAATGGAATTAACAAATATAAATAAAGAAATAAAAATGTTTTATTTATTTATTAAAAGAAAACCTTTGGATTTTCCAAGTGGGAAATAATGGGAAAGTGAGTGGAGGTGAGTGGAGTGTCCACTCACATGATGAGGGAAGAGGTGGGGGCACACCCATGGGCTGGCCGCACCCCCCTTGGGCTTCCTCCCCCTCTCCTATAAAAGGAGGGTGAGAGCTCTCTCTCCTTCACACACTTGGCCACTTCCCATTCCCTCCACCCGCTGCTCCATTTCATGGTCTCCGGCTTGGCGAAGCCCTGACCGTGGGATTCTTCACCACCACCACGTCGTCGTGCTGCTGGAGTTCCGAGGGATCCCCTACTTCCGCGCCCCGCTGGAACGAGGGAACGGAGGTCGTCATCAACCGTACGTGTGACCGATCACGGATGCACCGCCGGATTGCGGTGCCCATCTTCTCGCTATCGGGATCGGTGTGAGTACGACTACGCCAACAACGAGATTTGATCTCGTACCACTTTGAGTCTTCGAGGGTATGTGTTCTCCTTAACCCTCTTGTTGCCCGTTGCACTTCGTCTCCTAGATTAGATCTTGGCCTTTCGGGTGTCTCTCGTGTAGGAATTTTTTGTTTTCTATGCAACGACCCCTTCAGTTCATAGGTTCACTAGTGGTGTCTCTCCATAAAAGATAGCATGCTGGGTGAACAAACTACAGCTGGGCAATTGACAAATAGAGGTTGCACCGTAGTGCACATTCATGACATGATGACTACTATGATATTTAGTGCGGGCATTACAACAATATACATAGACTGTAATCCAACTGCATCTATGACTAATAATCTACCCTCAGGTTATCATCCGAACCCCCTTAGGTATTAAGTTGCAAGCAACAGATAATTTCATTAAGCAATGATTGTGCACGTGGGCCCTCACACCGCTGGTTTCTCCCTAGTGGTAAGAGCACATCCTGCCCTGTCACGTTTCTGTCACTCGAGCACAGGCGAAAAGGAGGCATGAACCCAACTATCGAGCATAAATACTCCCTCTTGGAGTCACTAGCAACTACTTGGCCAGAGCAACCACTAGCAACGGAAAGCATGCAAGACCACAAATAACATATGCAATAAAGACTATAATCAACTTGGCATAAGTTCAATATTCATCGGATCCCAGCAAACACAACACATAGAATTACATAAGAACAATCTCGATCATGTTAGGCAGCTCACGAGATCTAAACATTGAGGCATAGGAGGAGAAGACAACCATCTAGCTTCTGCTATGGACCCGTAGTCCAAGGATGAAATACTCACGCATCACTCCGGAGGCAGGCAAGGTGCCGGGAGACACCTTCAGAACCCCCCTAATCTAGGGTTGACGACGACGGCGGCTCCGGAACTTTTCGGGGATTTTTTATCATGTACCTAGGGTTTTCCTTCGGAGGGGAATAAATAGGCGAAAGGGCGACGTCGGTTGGCGACCAGGGTGGCCTCACCCCCCCCCCCCCAGGCGCGGCCATGTGGGGTCGCGCCTGGCTATGGTGAGGGCCTTCTATTGCCCGTCTTCGACTCCTCTTCATACTTTTGGATGCTTCCGGGGAAAATAGAAACTTCGGGATTCTTGGGTCCAATTCCGAGAATATTTCCAGAACAACTTTTCTGAAATAAAAAACAGCAGAAAACAGGGAACTGGCACTTGGCATCTTGTTAATAGGTTAGTCCCGTAAAACGTGTAAAAATGCTATAAAGAAGGGAGAAACCATGTAGCAATTAGCATAATATCAACATGGAACATCAGAAATTATAGATACGTTGGATACGTATCAGTTCCGCACAACGACATGTGTAAACAACTTGCAGATATAATCAAGAAACATAATTATACTAATGAAACAACAACATGTTCAGATCTGAAATCATGACACTCGGGCCCTAGTGACAAGCATTAAGAATAACAAGTTGCAAGAACAGTATAAAGCACTAACAAAGGATACTATGCACTATGCCCTAACAATCTGGCATTATTACATGAACAATATCATCCAATCCCTTCCATCCCTCTCAACCTATAGTGGAATTACTCACACATGGACGGGGGAATCATGGATGGTTGATGGAGAAGGGGTGGTGGTTACAATGGCGATGATCTCCTTCGAATCCCGTCCCGGCAGGGTGTGAGAACAGGTACTTCTAATCCCCGAATTGGGTTTCGAGGCGGCGGCGGCTCTCGAGGGTGTTTCTCTGGAATATGAAAAGCCCCTGTCGGTTTAGGGTTATGGGGGTTATGTAGTCAAAAGGGGAGCCCGAGGGGGTGCCTGGGGCAGCCAACCCACCTGGCGGCGCGGCCTAGGGGTGCGCCCAGGGGTGGTGAGGGCCCCTCCTTGCCCCCCTCCGAGTCTCCTTCTGGCTCCGGGGGTCTATGGGTGAAATAAGGTCATTGGGATCTTTTTTGGGAGATTACCCAAAAGTTGATTTTTCTGCACAAAATTGAGACACGAGGGTAATTCTGCCGAAAACAGCGTTAGTCCGTGTTAGTTGCATCCAAAACTCACAAGTTTAGAAGAAAACAATAGCAAAAGTGTTCAGAAAAGGAGATACGTTTTGGACGTATCAACTCCCCCCAAGCTTAGCTTATTGCTTGTCTCAAGCAATTCAGTTAATAACTAAGTGTGATAAAAGAACTTTTACGAACACATTTGTTTCATATGATGTAAATATTCTCACTATATGATCAAGTGCTTAGGCAATTCATAATAAGAAGTATGCAAAATAAAGTCAGCTAATAGTTATAAAAACCATGAAGAGATTTCAACACACTAATAAAACACAACATGAAATATATCAATTCACAGGATTGCGATGCTCATAATAGGGTATGATAAAGTGGTATCTCGCTTGCCCTTAATGATGGAGCAAAACATAATGCCATGGCACCTCTGAAGTTCAAGTGAAGACTAGAAGTAAAAATATCAAAGATGAAAGCATCAAGATTATACCACAATTAACCGTTTCTCAAGAAAGTATTGAAAACATTTTTGTAGAGAGGTGTATGCTTATGTCAACGAATGGTAAACAGAAAATAGAGTATGTCACAAGCCAACTAGACTTCACAAAAGCGGATCCCATAGAAGGACGCAAGTGGGTAGAAGGTCATCCATCTTTCTCTTTTGTTTACACAATTATGTTTTTACTGATAAATCAAGGGCAAAATTAGTGGAGAGAATTTGTTGTAATTAAGTTTGGGGTTGGGCACCCCGCTGCGAGCTCTTCTAGCAATTGGATAAGCGGATG
>JAPCYS010003081.1:0-24692 GCA_028641055.1 Alopecurus myosuroides | reverse complement strand
CACCAGTCGTTCCTCCTCCTGCGAGAGCCGGCACTGCTGATCCGGGTGCTGCTGCTACCCCAAGTGATGGCAAGGGTAAGGCGAAGATGGACACCGCGGCTTAGAATGCCGAGTGATACCTGCTCCTTAATGCCACTTCTCATGCGTTAGTCGGCCGATGTGCCGCTTAAACAATTATTTTTGGATGGTGCGCCTGTGCACCTTTGATACTATTTACCGGAGTTTGTAATGCACTCTAAGTTCTTGATACACTTTGTGCTTCTTCTGATCGTTTAAATTTATCCACTTTTGAGTCAACTTGTTCTTGATATCCGGCTTTCTTTATGATTCCTTTTGTGAGACTCGGTTTCCAAGTTTCATGGGTGTTTTGACGAGCGGACTTGCTTCTAAGCCCCCAAGTCCCCAAGACTCGGATGTTTGGGTGTTTTTGAGCCTTAGCAACTAAACTACTTTTTCCTTTCCAAAATCCCCAATCGCCAAGACCCGAATTTCCGAGTCTGGGATATGTGGTTTTTTTCGAAGAGAACGAGTTTTGTTGTTTGCTAAGCTCAAACCCGGAGCCGTTTCACATAGGTAATGAAGTTATGCTTGATAAACGTTGAGTTTCCAGCTTTTAGCCTTATACTCTGCATAACTTGTGGTTTAGATGACCCTTTTGACAATCTTGTACTATAAGCCGGCTTTCGCGTGGATATCATGTTGTTACATCTATACGAAAACAGGGTCAGGCAAGTCCCATTGGGCTTCATGGCTGATTGTAATCGTAAGCGAGCAAATCATGCCACTTTTATTGCGAGTCACATCGAGCTTAAGTAAGAAAAGTCAAGAAAGTTTGGCTCCTTTGTCCGGTTATAAGATTGCAGCCGTACTTGTTTGCGAGTAATCGGCCCTTATAACTCATAGGCATCAAGGCCGGGTCATTGAGTTTGTAACTGTGCTATTCAAGCAATCAGCCCCCAAGACCTATACACATGCAACGTACTGAGATGACAATAACCACTTCTTTTCTTGATATGAGAATATTGGGTCAGCAAGCCGCCTCATTAAAAACCCATCCAGTCATCAAGGGTACCCTGGATAGGAAAAGAGTACGTCTGAAACCTGCCGCCTGTTACATCGTGCAATTCCACTTGCCAATATAGTCTTTACTAAGTATAATATGGACGTAGCTGAGCCACGTTCCATGGTCTGTCTCTTTCTTGCATAGATGAAGTGGTATGTGCGGTGTCGTTAACTGTAGCCGACTCTTCCCTTGCATCTACCAAGTAATATGATCCATTATGCAGATTCCGGCTTATGATAAATGGTCCTTCCCATGGTGGTGATAATTTGTGTTTTCCTTCGTTTGACTGTACCAGGCGTAGAACCAAGTCACCTTCCTGGAATACCCGGGTTTTCACGTGACGGCTATGATACCTCCGTAGATCTTGCTGATATATGGCTGATCTTTCCAGGGCTTGTTCTCTTTGCTCTTCTAACATATCCACGGCGTCCTGCCGGGTCTTTTCGTTCTCCACTTCGACGTAAGATGATACTCGTGGTGAATCGTGAATAATGTCGCTCGGTAACACTGCCTCCGCACCATAGACCATGAAGAAGGGTGTCATCTGAGTGGATCTGTTAGGTGTAGTGTTGATACCCCAAACCACAGAAGGAAGTTCTTTGACCCATGCACCAGCTGCCCTGATACTGGGGACTCGCAATCGTGGTTTTAATCCGCGAAGCAATTCTTGGTTTGCCCTCTCCACTTGTCCATTGGCCTGCGGATGAGCCACTGATGCAACATCAAGCCGGATTCCATTGTTGCCACAGAACTTCTCCATCTCACCAAGGGACATGTTGGTTCCATTGTCGGTAATTATGCTGTGGGGATACCCGAACCGGTAGATAATCCTTTTCAGGAACTTGACTGCTGTAGCTGCTTCGCAATTAGTAACTGGCATAACCTCAACCCACTTGGTAAACTTATCAATAGCCACCAAAAGATGTGTCTTCTTGCATGGTGACATATGAAAGGGGCCAACCATGTCCATACCCCAGACAGCGAACGGCCAAGTTAACGGGATGGTCCGTAACTCCATAGCCGGCACATGGGTTTGGCAAGCGTACCTTTGACATCCGTCACACCTTGCTACCAATCGTTCCGCATCTGCTAGAGCCGTGAGCCAGAAAAATCCGTGTCGATAAGCTTTAGCCACAAGAGATCTTGTGGATGCATGATGTCCACAGTCGCCTTCATGGATTTCCTTGAGAATCTGTCGGCCTTCTTCTGGCGCTACGCAGCGCAAAAAGACTCCTGCTGCGCTTCTCTTGTATAATTCCCCATTGATGATAGAATATCCCTTTGCTCGCCTCAAAATTTGCCTTGCTAATACCTCCTGCTGTGGTAACTCGCCTCGTGATAGGTAGGCCAAAAACGGTTCTGTCCACTCGGGAATAGTACGTACAGTGGCCACAAGTCCTGAATCCGGGTCTTGATTTGCCAATTCCTCCTCTGACTCGGTTTTAACTGATGGTCGCCATAATTCGTCTAGGAAAACGTTAGGTGGAACCGGCTCTCTGCGCGAGCCGAGTCTGGCGAGTGCATCGGCTGCCTCATTCTTTCTTCTGTCTATATGCTCCACCTCATACCCGGAAAAACATCTTGCAACCCTATCGACTTCCCTGCGGTATGCTGCCATAGTTGCGTCCTTTCTATCCCAAGTTCCTGACACCTGCTGTACCACAAGGTCCGAATCTCCGAAGCATCGTATCCTCTTGATGTTCATCTCCTTGGCTGCCTTTAAGCCATGCAATAGGGCCTCATACTCGGCCACGTTGTTGGAACAGTCAAAGTGAATTTGTAGTACGTAACTTAATTTATCTCCTTTGGGTGACGTTAGCACCACTCCAGCTCCTGATCCCTCGTATTGCTTAGATCCATCGAAGTGCATGATCCATGACTCAGAGTTTGGAACCGTTGTAGTCATGCCTGTATGTGTGCAGTCGTTAACGAAGTCAATTAAAGTTTGAGATTTGATTGCTGACCTGGGTTCGTAGTTGATGTGATAATCCCCCATCTCTATCGCCCATTTGGCTATTCTTCCTGTCGCGTCCGAGTTTCTGATGATATCCGACATTGGTATTGAACTAACCACTGTTATGGGGTGTTCTTGGAAATACGGCTTCAGTTTCCGGCTAGCCATAAAGACCCCGAACACCAACTTTTGCCAATGCGGATAGCGCTGCTTTGCTTCTGATAATACCTCGCTGACGTAATAAACCGGTCTCTGGACCGGGTAACCCTTCCCATCCCCCTTGCGCTCCACAACAACTACTGCACTGACGGCTCGGGGGCCAGCTGCTACGTATAGCAACATAGGTTCTTTAGGACCCGGGGCCGCTAGTACTGGTGCTTCAGATAACTGTTTCTTTAGTGCCTCAAACGCCTCATCCGCCTCTTGATCCCATACGAATTTATCTGATTTCCTCAAGAGCCGGTACAAGGGTATTGCTTTTTCTCCGAGCCTGGATATGAATCGGCTCAAGGCTGCTACGCAGCCCGTGAGCTTTTGAACATGCTTCAAATTTTCCGGCTTTTTCAGACTCTGGATGGCCTTGATTTTGTCCGGGTTTGCCTCAATTCCTCTCTCGGAAACGATAAAGCCGAGTAATTTCCCGGCTGGAACTCCGAACACGCACTTTGCCGGGTTAAGCTTCATCTGATACCTCCTCAAGTTTTTGAACGTCTCCTTTAGATCATCGATAAATGTCTCCGCCTTCCTGGTCTTGATAACCACATCATCCACATAGGCATGGACGTTGCGTCCGATTTGGTCCTCGAAGCACTTTTGAATACACCGTTGGTAAGTTGCGCCAGCGTTCTTCAATCTAAACGTCATGGTTTTATAACAGAAGGCCCCAAAAGGGGTTATAAACGATGTTTTCTCCCAATCCTCCCTCTTAAGCTTAATTTGGTGATACCCGAAGTATGCGTCCAGGAAGCATAGCAAGTCACTCCCGGCTACTGCGTCTACGATCTGGTCTATCCTTGGTAGCGCGAACGGGTCCTTTGGGCAATGCTTGTTGAGACTCGTGAAATCGATGCACATCCTCCACTCGTTAGTCTTTTTCATTACTAGAACCAGATTTGCTAACCAATCCGGGTGAAACACTTCCATGATAAAGCCGGCTGTCAGTAGCCGAGCAATTTCTTCACCTATGGCTTTCCTTCTTTCCTCATTCATCTTCCTCAAGCCCTGCTTCACAGGCCTGGACCTGGGATCCACGTGCAAACTGTGCTCCGCCAATTCTGTAGGGATACCCGGCATGTCGCTAGGTGTCCAGGCGAACACGTCCGCATTTGAACGAATAAACTCCACAAGTGCCTTCTCGTGCTCTCTTTCCAAGTTAGACCCTATAGTAAATTGCTTAGTGGAATCACCTTCAACAAAATCTATCTTCTTGGTGTCTTGTGCTGCCTTGAATTTCGCTCTCTCGTCCTCAGTATTCGGCCTTTTTAAAGCTGTTCTATCATCCGGATTCACTTGATACCGGTAATACTCGAGTTCTTCTTTTCTGCACGCTTGCTCGGCCATTACTGAATCTCCTTCGTCGCACTCGGCCGCTATATCCCGGTTCCCATGTACGGTGATGGTCCGTTTAGGACCCGGAATCTTTAGCTGCAAATACACATAACACGGCCTAGCCATGAATTTAGCATAAGCCGGTCTTCCGAACAACGCGTGATAAGGACTGCGCAATTTGACCACCTCGAACGTGAGCCACTCAACTCGATAATTATCCGTCGATTCTCCGAAAGCAACCTCCAAGGTGATCTTTCCCTCGGGGCTCGCCGCGTGACCCGGCACGATCCCGTGAAAGACTGTCGAACTTTTCTGTAGATGGGACTCTTTGAGGCTCATGCGTAAGAAGGTTTCCCAATACAGGATGTTAATGCTACTTCCACCGTCCATCAGGACCCTTTTCAGCTCATAACCATTGACCTGTGGCGCAACCACCAATGCCAAGACTCCTGGGCGCTCTATTCTTTCCGGGTGATCTCTTCTGCTCCATGTTACCTCTTGTTCCGCCCATCTCAGGTATCCCGGCACGGCCGAGGAAACCGAGTTTACCGCTTGCTTTAATGTCTCTTTGTCCCTGCTAGAAGTTCATGTAGTATGCACATGATATTGTCCCTTTAAATCAGGCGTACGTACCATACCGATGAAGATGTTGATCTGGCCGACCGTCACAGTAGATCCGGACTCGAGGTGATCCGACTCTGGCCCCCAGCTGGAATCATCCACCATCTTTTCTCCTTTGTGGTCGATGTAGATCTCGCCGATGACAAGATTCTCCATGTTCTTCCGAGCTTCTCCTGTGATGTAAACACCTTTGGACGTAGGCCCCACGGTGGGCGCCAACTGTCGTGGGATTATCACGGCAGACGTTACCGGGGGTAACTGATCTTGGGGCAAGACGACACAGGCGTTTGGGAGAGGGTTTAGCTCGGAGGAAAACATGGTGGAACTCGATCTGATAGCCGGCAATCAAGTCGCCGAGTCTCCGATCTCAATATATTAACTCGATCTCTTGTATACACTGGATGCTCGATATCAAGCGGTGCTACTAGGGTTCTTAGATCTCTCAACTAGACCTAGGGGTCGGATTTTAAAGCACCCATACCCCCCGGCTTGTCCTTCAAGACGCACCCTGGATCCTACCCGAACACGGCATACAAACCCTAACCTTCCTTTACCGTAACCCACAATCCGGGTTACTGGGCCTACAAACTTGGGCCTTCCGGAAGTTTCTTTATCCTTAGCTGGATCCTGCACAGAGTCCTTTGGGCCGGATTACGCCTTGGAGTTGGCCTACCGGGTTATTATCCCTCCATCAGTTATCATCAGATTAGGATGAATGGAAAACTACTTTCAAAACTAAATTTGGTTTATATGAATGGTTAGTGATGCCTTTTGGTTTAACTAATGCACCTAGTACTTTCATGAGACTTATGAACCATGTTTTGAGAGTGTTTATTGGTAGATTTGTGGTAGTTTATTTTGCTGATATTCTCATATATAGCCACAATGAACATGAACATGTTGATCATATTAGACAAGTCTTGCATGTGTTAAGAGCAAATAAATTGTATGGTAATCTTGCTAAGTGCACTTTTTGCAAAGATAAGGTCATATTTCTGGGATATGTTGTGTCTAAACATGGTATTGAAGTGGATGAATCTAAAATTGAAGCTATTAAAAATTGGCCTATTCCAACAAATGTTAGTCAAGTGAGAAGTTTTGATGGATTGGCTGGTTTCTATAGAAGATTTGTCAAGGACTTTAGTACTCTTGCTGCACCATTAAATGAGTTAACTAAAAAGGGTGTTGATTTTACATGGGGAGTTGAACAAGATATTGCTTTTGATGAGATAAAAAAACAAATTGATTTTGGCCCCATTGTTAATATTGCCTAATTTCAACAAACAATTCGAAATTGAGTGTGATGCAAGTGGTATTGGTATTGGTGGTGTGCTTATGCAAGAAAATAAACTTGTTGCTTATTTTTCTAAGAAATTGCATGGTGCCCAATTGAACTATTCTGTTTATGATAAAGAATTGTATGCACTTGTTAGAGCTCTTTAGGTTTGGAAACATTATTTGTGGCCAAAATAATTTATCATACATTCTGATCATGAAGCTTTGAGATTTTTAAAGAGCCAATCTAGCCTTAATAAAAGACATGCTAAGTGGGTGGAATTCATTGAATCTTTCCCATACATAATTAAATACAAGAAAGGCAAACATAATGTTGTTGCTGATGCTCTCTCTAGGAAAAGTATGCTTTTAACTAAATTGGATGTGAAAATTCCTAGTTTGGAGAGTGTGAAAGATTTGTATGCTCAAGATAATGATTTTAAACATGCATATGTGAATTGTACTAATGTGAAAGCATGGGATAAATTTCATTTGCATGATGGATATTTGTTTAGAGCTAACAAATTATGTGTGCCCGAGTCGTCCTTGCGTTTGTTATTGTTGCAAGAATCACACGGTGGTGGATTGATGGGACACTTTGGGAGGGAGAAAACATTGCTGATGTTGGCTGATCATTTTTTATTGGCCACAAATGAGAAGAGATGTGGAGAGGTTTGTGAGATGTTGCATCACTTGCAACAAGGCTAAGTCTAAACTAAAACCTCATGGATTATATACTCCTCTTCCTGCACCTATAACATTGGGAAGACATTAGTATGGATTTTGTGTTAGGTTTGCCTAGGACTAAAATAGGACATGATTCAATAATTGTGGTAGTTGATAGATTCTCTAAAATGTCACATTTTATTGCGTGCCACAAGAGCGACGATGCGTCGCACATTGCTAATCTGTTTTTCAGGGACATAGTGAGATTGCATGGAGTACCCAAGACTATTGTTTCCGATCATGATGCCAAGTTCATGAGCTATTTCTGGAAGACACTATGGGGGAAGTTGGGGACAAAGCTGCTGTTTTCTACTACTTGTCACCCACAATTTGATGGACAAACGGAGGTGGTTAATCGCACATTATCCACATTGTTGTGAGCCATGATTAAAAAGAAACTGCAGGAGTGCGAGGAGTGTTTGCCACATGTTGAGTTTGCATACAACAGGGTTGTACTTTCTACTACTTAGCTATGCCCGTTTGAGGTGGTGTATGGTTTCAAGCAAATAAAACCATTTGATTTGCTGCTGCTTCCTGTGCAAGAGAGAGTTAATATGGAGGCTTCACAACGTGCTGATTATGTGAGGAAGATCCATGAGGAAAACCAAGGAAGCAATTGAGAAAACAGGAATACATGTTGCCGAGAGAGTTAACAAGAAGAGGAAGGAAGGACTATTCCAGCCTGGTGATTTAGTGTGGGTGCATTTTCGTAAGGACAGATTTCCCACATTGCGCAAGTCCAGGTTGATGCCACGAGGTGTTGGTCCATATAAAGTGCTTCACAAGATTAATGATAATGCCTATCAAATTGATCTTCCTAGTGCCGAGTTTGGTGTGAGTACTTCTTTCAATGGTTCTGATCTATCACCATACCATGGAGAGGACCTTGATGCATCGAGGTCAACGCCTTTTCAAGGGGGGGGGGGAGGATGATGAGGACATCCCTAGTACATCTACTATTTATCCCAATGATGATGATGTTGCTATTCAAGAGAAACATGATTAAGTGAGGATTGGACCAATGACTAGATCAAGAACTAAACTACTAGAACAGAAGGTGAACTCACTCTTATTAAATTATGATGTTTGTGGCTCTGAGAATTTTATAATACCTAAATCCTTGCATCTATGTATGATTCAGGTTGTTGATAACACAAGAATTATTGGAGGAGAGGAGCATGAATCCATGGAGCAATACTTGGGAGAACACATGGAGAGAGGTGATCATGGCAGTACACATAAGAGAGAGCATCCAGGAGCTATACATGATGGAGATGGGAGCACCAAGGACACGTCTTAGGGTGTTGCAGCCCATATATTTATGTGATGTGCATTAGGCTTATGGGGGCACCAAGGACATGTCCTAGGGCGTCCCAATGCGTGTGGTAATAAGGACCGGCGAGTCCAACTGGTGGCCGCACCCCTTATGGGTCGGTTTGGTATTAGGTTGAGTCCAACTCGGATTTGAGTCCAATTAGGTTCGGGCTAGGCGATGCTTGACTTTGTGGCCTCACCCCCTACCCTCATAAATACCTTTCACCAGCGAGTGCAAAGGTTAGACTACGCATACCTCAAACCCTAGAACTCCATTGTTAACTGCTTGAAGCATTCATCAGGAATTGTTACCTCTACAAGTTTTGCCTATTATCTGCTATTCCAATGGGAATTAGTTGATACAGGACCACTAGTAGTCAGTGGCTACTCGTGCAAGTGTGTGGATTTGCGAATATCCAAGGGATTGGTTGCTGCTGCAATTGGCATCAGGAATTAGCCGGAGAGTTCGTGGAGAGACACAATTTATCTATCAAGTTATCGTGTGAGTTCATCGAGAAGATCGGGCAACCCCTTATCATCCCGCGCGGGATTTTTGAAATTAAACCCCACCACGGGATGGAGGGGGTCGCGGGGAACATTGGGGTGGCCGCGCCGCGCGAAAATTGCCGCCGGAGACGCGCCAGCGAGCTTGGGCGCGGCGGCGGACAGTGGTCGGCGGTGGCAGAACGAACCAGAGGGAGAGGGAGGAAGGGGAGGGCACCGAAGTGCTCAGGAGCTCACCGCGAGCACGATGCCATGGTCGGGGACGCGGGGAGGTGGCGTAATCGCCGGCGGCAAGAAGAGAACGACGACGACCGTGGCGGATGGCCAGCGGAAAATTGGGGCCCTCCCGTCGTCCCGGTTGCCGTGCGTGCTCGTGGCGAACAAGGAGGATGCAGCGGTGACGATGGGCTTCTCGGCAGGGTGCGGGGGCAGTCCCATCATCGATGAGGAGCGGTGGACGGCGTCAGTTAGGGTTTGGTTCGGGGTGGTCTTCCGCGTGAAGAGAGACAAAGAGAGAGGGTTTGCGAGGAGGAAGGAGGGATGGGGACCTCTCCCTCGAGACCAATTGGCGCGGGAAGCAGGAAGGAGGTGGTGGCCGCGGCGTCATTGTCGACTTGTTCGTCTACTGTCCAGAGGAGGAAGAAGACAAAGACAAGTTTATGAAAAACCCCTGGGATCTCCGGAAACTGCAAAAAGGTCCAAGCTCTTTTTAATGCAGCAGCTTAAAAACAGATTTGAGGGCTGTTCTGCAATTAGTAAAAATTGACAAAAAATATTTTTGAGTTCCTTATTACATTTACAACCTCATAATATTTTGGATTTGCAAAAATTGCACCATGTTAAACCATGATTTTAAACTGGCACTTTAAGTGATTTTAATAAATTCCCTTATTAAATTTTAGTGCACCTGTTTAGAAAACAACCATGGGTTCAAAATGCATGCATGACATGACATGACCACAAGCACAAACACACAAACTCTTTTATTACAAAAGGTGGTTGTTACAAGTCTACCCCCCTTACCAGAATCTCGTCCCGACATTCCTAGGTGTTAGAAAAGAAGGACGGGTACTCAGATCGTAAACGATCTTCTCGTTCCCATGTTGCTTCAGCATTAGAATAATGAGACCACTGAACCTTGAGGCACTTGATTCTTCGGCATCAAATCTTACATTCAGCTGCCTCGAGGATACGGACAGGACATTCTCGGTCAGATCATCCTTAAGATCAATGGTTTCATGATCAACACCACGGTTGGAATCCTTAAAGCAATGATGTAGTTGTGAGACGTGGAATATAGCATGAACCCGTGGGAACATTGAAGGTAGGTGGAGACGATAAGCAAAATTCCCACTTTTTGCAAGAACAGGGAAAGGACCAACATAGCGAGGCGGTAATTTTCCCTTCATGACCTCACGATGAACACCCATCAAAGGTGTGACTCGGAGATGGGCTTGTCCGCCAACATCATAACGAATATCTTGTTGACGGCCATAATAACTTTTCTGGCAAGACTGAGAAGCTTTCAGATGGTCACGAATGATATGAACTGTTTCTTTAGTCTCATTGATCAGGTTCTTCGGTCCAAAGAACTGTATTTCACAGTTCTGACCAATTTAACGGAATTGAACAGCTTCTACTGTAGAGAACTTCAAACGGAGTTTTGGCCAAGATAACTTGGAAGCGGTTGTTATAAACGAACTCGGCAGATGGAAGACACTTCCCCAATCATTACCGAAGGATACAACACAAGCTCGAAGCATCTCTTCAAGAGTTTGGTTCAGACTTCTGAGGTGATCACTACGGGATGATTGATAGATTATGGTGGAATGTAGACGACTTCCCATAGCTTGCTTAAAAATTTCCAAGCCCTTGGAAGTAAATAGATTTCCATGATAAAAAAGGATTTTCTTAGGGACACCATGAGGAGGTATTATCTGAGAGATATACAAATCTGCCAGTTATTTAGCAATGATGCTCTGGTGGACAGGAACGAAATGAGCAACCTTTGTCAGACGATCAATCAGTACCCGGATAGCGGTGTGTCCCTGGTCATTTCTTGAAGACCAACAATGAAAGTGATCTCAACTTAATCCCACTTCCAAACATGAATAGGTGTGGGGTAGAGAGTAGCAACTGGTCTTGATGTTCAGCTTTAGCATGACGACAAACATCACATTCAGCCACAAATTGAGAGATGTCTCGCTTATCTTGGTCCAGCAGAACCTCTGACACAAATCACAGTACATTTTGGTGCTACAAGGATCAACAGAGAGAAGTGATTCATGAGCTTCACGAAGGATAAGTTGTTTTAGAATCCGTTTCTTTGGCACAACAATATGTTCACCAAAATAAACGGTACCTTGATCATCGACAGAGAAACATGTACGAATTCCACGAGAAATCTTTCTCTTGACCAAGGTATGCTTAGATCCCTCTTTTGGGCATCTTTTGTTTGATGTTCAAAGGATGGTATCACTTCTGGATTAACCAGATAGCCAGAGGGAACAACCTCAAGATTGAGCTTGGAGAACTCTTTGTGGAGAGAAGGTTGATCTTGCTATATCATCAAGATGTTACAGCAAGACTTCTGGATTGTCGTGTCAGCCATGACTTTACCTTTGTCGGTTTGACAATTGACCTTCACATTGGGTTCTTTAACTAGTTCCAACCATCTCTTTTGTCTGAGACTCAGATCTGGTTGGGTGAAAAGATATTTGAAGCTCTCTTGGTGGAAGTAGAACTCACATTGATTTCCTAGCATATAATGACGCCATTGTTTCAAGGAATACACAACAACTGCTAACTCAAGAGCATGAGTTGGATATTTGAGCTCATGTGGTTTTAGTTGTCGGGAAGCATAAGAAACCACACGACAATCTTGCAAAAGACGCAGTCGATACCTTGACGAGAGGCATCACAGAAGATGACGAAGTCCTTGCATGTGTCCATAAGGACAAGCATAGGAGCATTAGCCAACCTGGTTTTCAACAACCGGAAACTCTCTTCTGCCATTCTTGACAATACAAACTGTTTATCTTTCTTAAGAAGAGCAGTCATTGGCTTGGCAGTTTTGGAGAAACCTTCAATCAAGCAGTGATAAAAACCGATAAGTTCGAGGAAGTTTTGAACCTCCTTGATGGATTTAGGTGACTCCCAGTCCAATATGTCTTGAACTTTATTCGGGACAACTGCAACTCCTTCAGCAGACAGGACATAGCCTAGAAATAGGAGCTCTTTCAACTAGAACTCACATCTGGAGAATTTGGCATAGAGACGATGCTCACGAAGCTTTGTCAAAGCTAGCCGAAGATGTTCAGTATGTTCTTGTTCGGACATGGAGTAGATTATAACATCGTCGAGGTAAACCACAATGAACTTGGCAAGATACTCCATGAAAATGGGTTTCATAAGCCCCATCAACATGGTTGGAGCCTTGGAGAGTTCGGGGAACATAACAGTGTACTCGTAAAGACCAAAACGAGTTTTGACAACCGCTTTAGAAACATCCGTGGACTTGGTCTGAAGTTGATGATAACCCATACTTAAGTGTATCTTGGAGAAGACAATGGCACCAAACAGACGGTCAAACAAATCATTTGTCCGGGAAAGAGAACACTTGTGCTTTATTGCCACATCACTGAACGGACAATATTCACTAACCAGCTGGGGAACTGTGGTATCCTTCTTCATGACGAAGAGTGTAGGACATCCACAAGAAGATGTGTTGGCATGAGGGTAGCCTTTTCCTTCTGACTCCTCTGTGTGCTTCTTCAACTCAACCAACTCTTCTAGGGACATATAGTGTGGTCTTTCAGAAGTAGGAGCCACTCCAGGAGTTAGTTCAACAACAAACTCCACTGAATAATCATGATGCATACCAGGAAGCTCTTTGGGGAAGATATCCGGAAACTTACACACCCTGGTACCTCATGAATCTCAAGAGATGGTCGGACTTCGATTGCATTAAGCCGAGGACATGGCTGTGGTTGAACTGTCCCACAAGGGAACAACAACCGAGTTGTCTGACCATATGGATGAATCAGGGTAAGATATTTGGCTCCACAGTCAATCTTAGCATAATTTTTTGACAACCAGTCCATGCCTAGTATGACGTTGATGAAATATGAGTCCATAATGACAAGTGAAGAAAGGAACACCAAGCCTCCTATCAATTGGGACACCAGGGCAACACTGATTAGTCCAGCAGAAGGATCATGGGGTGGAAATTATCAACAGAGGAACCATACTCGCAAGAGGTATGTCATGCAACACAATAAAAGCTCTTGATACACATGAATGTGATGCTCCAGAATCAACAGAACATAGGTTGTAGCTAGGTTAACACGAAGCATTCCCAACACAACATCATGTGCTTTCTGAGCTTCTTCAATTAGAACATGGTTCAAATGACCATGGTTAACAACACGTGTAGGAACAAGCTGAGGTGCAGGAGATATCCTCTGAGGACATTTGTTGGAGTAATGGCCAAGTTCATCACATACATGACATGTCACCAGCCGTTTCTTACAGCAACAACTCTGGATTGCCCACCAAGGTGTCCTTGTTGAACAAATGATGGATATGGAATAGCACTATACGGAATGAACACACAACGCTTCTTGGAACCAGAAGAAAGACGCACGTGACTCTCCAGAAATCTGCTTCAAAGAAATCTCTATTTCCTTTTTGCCATGCTCCAAGGTAAGAGTATGATTATAAAGGTCCTGGAAGGTTGGAAAATGGAAAAGAGAGTATCTCATAACGAATTCCGGAATCCAGACTCTTGCGGAAAAACTCTTGTTTATCCGCATCATCTGCAACATCTCGGGGTGCATAACGAGCCAAACGGGTGAATTCACGCCCGTAAGTTTCAACATCCATCTGTCCCTGGGTCATATACATGAACTCTTTTCTTTTGGAGTCCATAACTGCCTCCGGAACATGGGCAACACGGAACTCTTTACGGAACTCCTTCCAAGTAACCTTATGTCCCGGAGATTGCAACACCAAGAAACCTTCCCACCATGAACCAGCTTCACTCTCTAGCTGATAGGCGGCGAAGTTCACACGGTCACTTTTTGGAACATGGAGAGCGTTAAATTTGCGCTCAATGGTACGAAGCCAATCATCAACATCAATGGGTTCCTTGAGACTGCTGAAAGATGGAATCTTAGCATGAACTAAATCCCCAAATGTAACGCATTCGTCATGACGACGTTCAGTGTTTTGTGCCACACGCTCAAGAAGATGTTCATTTCTCACGCGGTTGGTCTCGATATACTTAAAACCTGGGTCATTAAGGAAGATGACGACTCTCCCTCAACATGGCCACTTCCAACTGAATCTCGAGTACTCACAGACATCATGAGTACAAAGAAATGGAACCATGAGAAACACTCCCATGGGAAAGAATGCAACAGAAAGATTCATGACTTGATATGGATCAATTGAAGTCAAAAGGAAACAACGATTTAGACCGATGGAGGTAACTTGGAACTGTGAGAACATTAGCAACCTGACAGGGAGTACTAGGAAAAACACCCAACGATTTTGCTCCTAGTTTTGACGTTAAAAGGTGAGAGGTAAAACATTTGAAATCAAATAAGATACGGTGACTCAGAGTTAGAGCGATACCAGGTAAGGAGTAAAAAGAATCCTAAGAAGGTTTTCACAACTCATTTGTCATTTCGAAATAGTTTTCACAACTCTAGGCTCAACACCGACCAATAGCAAGGGTTTTCCTACAGACAGTCCTGCTCTGCTACCACTTTTGTCACGACCCCGGACCCAGAGATATACATATTGTTATGTGCTCCTAGTCATGGACCCACAAGGGCTTCAGGGTTACCAGCCCACGACCACAACAAACAATGGCAGGCCGACCGGATTCATCAGCACGCTGGCCGGATCACCATGGTACTACTACTCCTTGTGTCCATGCTAGTCATAACCAACTATGCATAACCAAGCGTCCACGAGTCGAATGAAACTGAAGGAACATGACTAAGCTATACAGAGCTTCTATGTGTCCAGATAGTGCAACAACAATCAAGGGTTACTGGAGTTACCTAGCCCCATGCCGAATCACATCGGCAGCCGGGCTCGGACATGGATCATCGGCCCCCACAACCCCTCGACTGCGACAACTATGCAGGCATAGCCCAAACCGTATAACGATGATCTCGGAACCAACAACCGATCAAAGCAGCACTCTAGACATGAAGCTTTATTAAGAAAGTGATAAAAGAGTAAAGCTTACAAACAGAGGTCACACGACCCAACATTACATCAGACAACGGAAAGAAAATTGTGTTGCTAGCCAACAAGAACAAAAAAGGCCTAAGAGGCCGCAACATATGGCGACATCCCAGACCATAGATTCCAGGCTGCTACCTGGGAAACCCCAAACTATCCGTCGATGTCCATGTTGATACACCACCAAAGTGTGGAACTCCACCTGAACCAAGTTGAAGCAAACATGAGTACTGAAGGTACTCAACAAGACTTAGTTAGCCTATTATATACCTAATTTTCCATAAAGGATTTATGAAGGTTGTTTTGCGTAAATCCAACTTTGTTTCGAATAGAGGGAGATTGAGAAGCTTTTCAAAAATCTTTTAAAAGAACACCCTTTCCTCAGGTACTATCTTCAGAACCTTTGAAGCATCATCTCCATCCCATGACAACTGGAACCACCCCTTGAAACTAATCATTCATTGCCAACATCTTTTACGTTCGGTTCAAGTTATCTATGATCTGAGGATCCGTCACCAAGTCGTCCTTAACCGCGGACACGGATTTTCGAAAAGATTAAACCATGCAGGGGTGTACAACTTTACCCACACGTGCCAACCGACTCTTAATGCCAAGATATTGGCACAATTCCGACGATGTGCCGGCAGAGGGTGGCTGACCACGATCTTTCCCTTGTTTCGCCTATTCCATGAGTCGCTCCGAGTAGGGATGTACCGCCAATAGGGAGTGGTCATCTCCTGCCTGGTCTCTATCGTTGTGCGCAATGATCGACGGCTATCTACCCACAGAGCGTCGATACACCGCCACGTCCTAGTTTTGGAAATGGTTTTAATATCCCCCGCAAATCCAAATGGAACGCTCGAACTAGGCAACTCATGGAAGAAACTAGACAAGTTGAAACCGAGGGGAATCCAATATCCGTGTGGTTGCCGATCAGTCTTGGATT
The DNA here is from genome assembly GCA_028641055.1 of Alopecurus myosuroides. NCBI lineage: Eukaryota > Viridiplantae > Streptophyta > Magnoliopsida > Poales > Poaceae > Alopecurus > Alopecurus myosuroides. The sequence goes on along the minus strand of JAPCYS010003081.1, from coordinate 8,483 downwards.
CAAAGGAAAGAACTCGATCCTAGGGGCATGAACGAGGCAAGTCACCACATCCCATGTAGCAACTTTTCCAAGCCTTTCATCATATTAAACACACATATCGAACCTTACCATGTCGTCCTGTCATACTAGATTCATTTCGTAACTCTAATTCATCAACCGGATGGAACAGAGATCAACATATATGTATGACTAAGAATGGAATATTTGAGGCTCTGGTGTACACAAAAACAAAACCTATGTCGTCTAGGAGCAGTGAATCATGATATCTGGGTTATGCAAATAAATAGGACAACTCTATCTACTGACCCAAGAGACTTTGTAAAAGCATGCATCGTACGAGAAGAAAAACACTTCGAAAATATATATGGGCAGATAAGAGGTTATGCTTACCTTGCTTTAAGAAAACCAGAAAAAGGCTTCAGGAATAAGTGCTTGACTTGGTTGTTTAGACCAAGTATTCGTCAAGAGGGGTGTTGAACTTCTCTCCGGATCCACGTTCTACCGATAAGAGCAAACACCGGAAAGAAAGAGAACAACATTCAACACCAATGCAATGCGCATTATGTAGGCATGAACATTTGAATGCATTAAAGAGAAGCCCTAAACATGTTTTATGGGTTGCTAGGGTTCATATGATAAGTAAGCATTTTTACTGAATTTAGCCCCGAAGGGGACCTCGGAGGCCGATTCGGCAAATACTGAGACAAGTTAAAGTGCTCAAATGGGGTTGAATACACCATAACTAGGTTGCATTTGTCTTTCTAAGCATTTTGACATATAACTTGTAATTTTCTAATTTTCTTGAATAAAAACTTATTTTCTTTATTTTAAATGATTTAAATAATGTTCAAAACTCAACTTTGTCAAAAATGTGTGAATATGACATAACCATGTCGATTACATTTTTCTGAACATTTTGGTATATTGAACATTTTTTCTGATGAACCAAATAAAAGTTATTGCATTTACAATTTTAATTCTTTTTCTGTAATTTTTAAACAAAGGTGGGGCCCACGTGTCAGTTGACTTTCATTTAAAAGAAAAAACAGAAAACGGTTTGTGACGTGGGGATGACGTCACGATGACGTCACACCCTGGCCGAATCTCACAGCCACGAAGAAATTTGTCGATTCCGCGCGGGATTTTGAAAATTAAACCCCACCACGGGGTGGAGGGGGTCGCGGGGAACCTTGGGGTGGCCGCGCCGCGCGTAAATTGCAGCCGGAGACGCGCCAGCGAGCTTGGGCGCGGCGGCGGATGGTGTCCGGCGGTGGCTGAATGAACCAGAGGGGGAGGGAGAAAGGGGAGGGCACCGGAGTGCTCAGAAGCTCACCGCGAGCACGATGGCGGATGGCCGGCGGGGAATTGGGGCCCTCCTGGGTGTCCCGGCTGCTGCGCGTGCTCGTGGCAAACAAGGAGGATGCGGAGGTGACGATGGGCTTCTCGGCAGGGTGCGGGAACAGTCTTATCGCCGTCGAGGAGCGGTGGACGGCGTCGGTTAGTGTTTTGTTCAGGGTGGTCTTCCGCGTGAAGAGAGACAGAGAGAGGGTTTGCGAGGAGGAAGGAGGGATGGGGACCTCTCCCTCGACTCCAATCGGTGCAGGAAGCAGGCAGGAGGTGGAGGCCGCGGCGTCGTCACCGACTTGCTCGTCTACTCTCCAAAGGAGGAAGAAGACAAAGACAAGTTTATGAAAACCCCCCTGAGATCTCCAGAAACTTCAAAAAGGTCCAAGCTCTTTTTCAGACAGCAGCTTAAAAACAGATTTGAGGGTTGTTCTGCAATTAGTAAAAATTGACAAAAAATATTTTTGAGTTCCTTATTACATTTACAACCTCAACATATTTTTGGTTTGCAAAAATTGCAACATTTTAAACCATGATTTTAAACTGGCACTTTAAGTGATTTTAATAAATTCCCTTATTAAATTTTAGTGCACTTGTTTTAAAAACAACCATGGGTTCAAAATGCATGCATGACATGACATGACCACAAGCACAAACACACAAACTCTTTTATTACAAAAAGGTGGATGTTACAGTATTGCTACTAAGCACTCATCTTGAAGTATACCTTTGCAAAGTTGCGTGATATCTTGTTGTTCCACTAGGAATAAGGGGATTGATAAGGGGTTGCCCGATCTTCTCGATGAACTCTCACGATAACAAGGATCTGATAAATTGTGTCTCTCAATGAACTCTCCGGCTAATTCCCGATGCCAATTGCAGCAGCAACCAATCCGTTGGATATTCGTAAATCCACAGACTTGCACGAGGAGCCACTGACTACTAGTGGTCATGTATCAACTAATTTCTAGTGGAATAGCAGATAACCGCAAAACTTGCAGAATAACAATTCCTGATGAATGCTTCAAGCAGTCAACAATGGAGTTCTAGGGTTTATGTGTCAAGGTAGTCTAAAGAGTTCACACGCAGGTGAAGAGGTATATAAGAGAGGAGGGGGGTGTGGCCACAAGTGGATTGCGCAGGCACCAGCCCAACTCGACTAGGACTAGACCCTTAAGGGGTTTTGACTCGGACTAGGGGATACAAACCGACCCATGAGGGGGGGTGCGGCCAATAGGCTTACAAGCCTTTATTCTCCCCGCATGGGACACCCTAGGACATGTCCTTGGTGCCCCCATAAGCCTAATGCGCATCACACATAATTAATAGGTGAAAACAACCTAAGACATGTCCTTGGTGCTCCCATCTTCACCATGTATAGCTCCTGGTCTCTTCCTCTTGTGTGTGCTTCCATGATCATCTTTCTCCATATGTTCTCCTATGCATTGCTCCATGGCTCCATGCTCCTCTCCTCCAATAATTATTGTCTTATCAATAACCTGAATCATACATAAATGCAGGGATTTAGGTAGTATACAATTCTCATAACAACAAACATCATAATGTAATAGGAGTGAGTTTACATGTTGTTCTATTAGTTTGGTTCTTGATCTAGTCATTGGACCAATCCTTACTTCATCATGCTTCTGTTGAACAGCAACATCATCATCAACAGGAGGAATAACAAATGTAGTAGGGATGTCCTCATCATCCTCCCCCTTGAAAAGGCGTCGACCTCGACGCATCAAGGTCCTCTCCATGGTATGGTGATAGATCAGCAACATTGAATGAATTACTCACACCAAACTCATCACTAGGAAGATCAATCTTGTATGCATTATCATTAATCTTCTGACGCACTTTATGTGGACCAGCACCTCGTGTCATCAACTTGGACTTGCACAGTGTGAGAACTCTGTCCTTACGAAAATGTACCCACACCAAATCACCTGGCCGATATAGTACTTCCTTCCTCTTCTTGTTAATTCTCTTAGCAACATGTCTTCCTGTCTCTCAATTGCTTCCTTGGTCTTCTCATGGATCTTCATCACATAATCAGCTCGTTTTGAAGCCTCCATATTAAGTCTCTCTTGTACAGGAAGTGGCAATAAATCAAGTGGTGTTATGGGCTTGAAACCATACACCACCTCAAACGGGCATAGCTGAGTAGTAAAATGGACAACCCTGTTGTATGCAAACTCAACGTGAGGCAAACACTCCCCCCACTCCCGCAGATTCTTCTTTATCATGGCTCGCAACAATGTGGATAATGTGCGATTCACCACCTCCGTTTGTCCATCAGTTTGGGGGTGACAAGTAGTAGAAAACAACAACTTTGTCCCCAGCTTCCCTCATAGTATCTTCCAGAAATAGCTCATGAACTTGACATCACGATCAGAAACAATAGTCTTGGGTACTCCATGTAATCTCACTATGTCCCTGAAAAACAGATTAGCAATGTGCGACGCATCGTCGCTCTTGTGGCATGCAATAAAATGTGACATGTTAGAGAATCTATCAACTACCACAAATATTGAATCATGTCCTCTTTTAGTCATAGGCAAACCTAACACAAAATCCATACCTATGTCTTGCCAAGTTGTAGTAGGTGCAGGAAGAGGAGTATATAATCCATGAGGTTTCAGTTTAGACTTAGTATTTTTGCAAGTGATGCAACGTCTCACAAACCTCTCTACATCTCGTCTCATACGTGGCCAATAGAAGTGATCAGCCGACATCATCAATGTTTTCTCCCTCCCAAAGTGTCCCATCAATCCACCATTGTGTGATTCCTGCAACAATAACAAACGCAAGGACGACTCGAGCACACATAATTTGTTAGATCTAAACAAATATCCATCATGCAAATGAAATTTATCCCATGCTTTCACATTAGTACAATTTGTAGATGCATTTTTAAAATCATTATCTTGAGCATACAAATCTTTCACACTCTGCAAACCAGGAATTTTCACATCTAGTTGAGTTAAAAGCATACTTTTCCTAGAGAGAGCATCAGCAACAACATTATCTTTGCCTTTCTTATATTTAATTACGTATGGTAATGATTCAATGAATTCAACCCACTTAGCATGTCTATTATTAAGGCTAGATTGGCTCTTTAAAATTCTCAAATCCTCATGATCAGAGTGTCGAAACGACGGCGGCGCTCTCGGCCTCCCAACGGCGATGAGGTTCCCGACCACCAGAGGACAAACATGGGTACTGGAGGGTAGAGGAGCTCACCGTGGACACAACGGCGGTGTCGGGGTGACAAGGTGATACCGCAATCGACGGCGGCATGCTGATTTTGACGGCGGCCGGAGCGGGTGCCGGTGGTTCGATTCGGCCCCTCCAGGGCATCCCAGCCTCCGCGCGGCCTTGAGAAGGTTGAGGAGACGACGACGAAGCTGCAGAGCCACTCATCGGAGCACCAAGAGCTACAGAGCGGTGGCGAGGAGAGATTGCCGGAGCTAGGGTTTCTGCCCTCAGCGGAACAGAGAAGAGAAAGGGCGCAATCCGGAGGAAGAGATGAGGCAGAGGGCGGGTTGGAAAACGAAAGGAGGTGGCACTGCAGCGGCCGGGGCGTCGACACGCACGGCGTCCTTCTGGCCGGAGAAGAGAACGAAAGGAAATAACATTTTATGGAAAACCCCCTGGAAGTTTTACAAATTACTAAGAAGTCCTTCTGTCTTATAAACTGAACAGAAAACCTTTGTTTTCAGGACCAATTTGTAAGCAGAAAAATTAATAAAAAATGTATTTTAATTCCTCCTCAAATTTTACATCTTACCATGTTTTGTTTTGGTTAATTTGAAGAATTTGTATTTTTTATTTCGGGTGCTAGATTAAGTGGTTTTGTTGTTTTCTCTTCTTTTAATTTATTTAATGGCTTTAAAATTATGCTAAAGCATGTTTAATAAAAGTACACACTCCAAGCTTGTGGATACCAAGGTGGTGTATCACAATTGGACAATTTTAGGTATAATCCCTTATAGAAAATAGTTTGGTAACACTAGTGAGTAGTGTTTTTATCTATTATGGAAAATGCACCAATTATGAAATATCACTCCAAGTCATACCAGATGATTTTTAATTGGTGAAGGGACTTTTTTTCTTTTAGGTGGCTTTGTTATTTTCATAACTAAGGTCTTATCAAGTCTGGTGGACATTTCTTCATATTGGGGTGCAAGCCATATTTGTTATTTTATGCACTTAATCATGTGGAAAACAAGAGTGGCTTTGGAATCTTATTGGCTTGTTTTCCCATAGGTTCCAATATGGATGTTATCCCATGTTGGTTTAAGAACATGCAATCATTTACATGGTTATCTACAGATGAATCTTTGTTATTATCTATTGGTCTTGTGTATGAAAAGGATCTGGAAAACAAGATATTAAGATTGTTTTTTATTTACCTCCACATATCAATACATGTGGATGCAATTGCTTTTATTAATTCATTCTTAATAATTATTTCCATTTAAGATATTACTATGAGTTCCTCATTTATGATGGGCTTGACAAGGCATAAAGGTTATAGATTCTCTAACATTAACTAATGCTTCACTGAATAATTTCTTACTGAGACAGTGTTGCTCCTTGTTGACTTCTGTTGCTTGTTGTTCTTCTCTCTAGTTGCCACTTGTCTTCAAATTTCCTTTGTCCATTGCAGGCAGGTTCCTCTCTTGGTTTCCAACCTCAACTTTCTCACCATTGTGGTGAAAACAACCAATTTCTCCAAACAAAGATTTTACTTAGATGATTATAAAAGATTGTGAGTCTATTTAATGACATCAAGTTACCATATGCATATAAGAAGAATTTGTTAACAAGTGGATCAGACTTGCCTCCAAATTACTAATCATATACAATTGGCTGAGATGTACTAGGTTATTCAACCCTCTGTTTGTTTGTGTATGCCACTCAATTGTTTGAGTATACAAAAGTGATTTGTTAACAAGGTAGCTAGTCTTGTTATCAAACTATTTCTATATAACACTAACATTGGAGTATCACACTCTTTCAAGAGAGTTAATAAGATCCTATCAAGATATAAGAGTTTCCATGTACTCTCATAGAAGATTAGAGTAGCACTTCAAGCACACCCTAAATAATCTTCTTGGAGATCTTGATGTGGTAGTTCCTCCCGTCTTGTGGTTTCTTCTCTTGCAGAATATCTTGGAGGAGATTGGGGAAACAAGATATATTGGTCTAGCCAAAATAACAAGATATAGATTAAGATTTATTTCATGCTTTTATCATCCTTCCATACATTTCTTGTTTTGCTTCCCATAAGATAGATACTTATCTCATACATGACTGGTTTTATTTAGCTTCCAATCCAATTCCTCTAATAGAGGTTATATCTTGTTGTTATTCATTACTTGTATCCAGGGATACTTGACTTGTTGATTATTGGTGTGGGTGGAGATATAGAGTGTTTGTGGGATGATGACTTAAGATAGTAAGTTGATCAAGTGGTTCCTTGATGTGTTGAGATCTCATATGCTCACTTATATAAGATGATTGAAACAATGAGCATGTGAAAGTTGTTGAGGTTTAATGACTTATGTCATAGTTGTTATTTGTTCTCCCAGGTGTCATGATCTACTTTATATTCATCACTTTATTGACTTTGTCATTCATAATGCATGTATAGATATTTGGGGATATCATATGTAGTGATATGGGTTTATCAGTAGTTGAAGAAGATTCATTTCTTCTTGTAGATACTTTTTTTATGATGGATGAGGTATGTACATATTCGATAAATATGTTAATACAATTATTATGTCATTTCCCACTTGTGGGTATGGAGTTAAGACTTTTGGTTATCATTTGTATTCTATTAAACCTTTGTTATTCACTTGTGAAGGTTAACTTAGTAGTTACTAAACAATTTGAAAAGATGTGGTGTGAATGATTGATATCTTAAAGAGGTATTGGTTTGAGAGGACATAACACCTCTATTAATGAGATGGTTCAATTGTGTATTACTCATTGGTGGAAGTATGATTGTCAGTTGTGTGATTCGGTACTCACCCCTCTTTGGTTGTAGATATCTAATGAATTGTCCCAAGTCACTTAAAGACTTGTGGTTAAGGTTGTTGAGAGTTTGTGTTGGCCAAAATCAATTTTATGGTTTGTATAACCAGATGATTTGGTTTCTTAAGATACTTGTTATAAAGATCACTCCAAATGTACTCCTGACTAGATGAACTAGACCTATTTCATCATGTCAAGTGAAACTTTGGTCACTTTGCTTTGTTTAAACTTTCACGCCAAAATTTCCCGTATTTTTAGATGCATGCTTTGCAAATGCACATATTATATTTAGATCCTTATAACCTCCCAAACACTAGGATGTTACAATAAAGCAACGAAAATTGCATATAATCAGCACATAATTGTCACATGAAAACAAATAGCATCTCATCAAATAGCAATCACAATTGCAAGTATAAGTGAAGCTCATAGATCATGATCATAAGGAGAAACATTTATGTAGACATTCTTATTGTTTAGTATCAAATCAAGTGTTCTCACAGAAGATCTATGATCAAATTTTGTTGTAGTAGTACACCCAATTGTTTTAACATTTTTATTACCTTTATTATGTAAATTGCAACTCAATTTGCAAATATAAGTGAAGTACAAATCAGTAGCATTTGTATTTATCAAAGTTTGTGGCAAATCAAACATATGTGTAACACTATGCTCAGTTTTAGCAAAATGTAACCAATCCAACCGAGGTAACACAATGTTCAATTCAGCAATTCTATCACAACTAATACATATGTGATCGGCTAGGAGATTTAGTATGGGTGCACTTTCGAAAGGATAGATTTCCAAAGATAAGAAAGTCCAAGTTATTACCTCGAGATGCTAGTCCCTACAAATTGCTTGAGAAAATCAATGACAATGCTTACAAGATAGACCTTCCAGTTGATGAATTTGGTGTGAGTCATTCATTCAATCTTGCTGATTTGACACCATACCATGGAGATGACCTTGCTGCGTCGAGGTTGACGCCTTTTCAAGGGGGGAGGATGATGAGGACATCCCGAGTTCTTTACCACACAAAGAGGTTGTTATCCAAGATAAGACTAATGACATAAGACTTGGACCAATAACAA
>JAPCYS010000788.1:0-24726 GCA_028641055.1 Alopecurus myosuroides | reverse complement strand
AAAAGGTATAGCAAGTGATAGCGACGTCGTATTGAACGTTTGTGTACGAAATATGTTGTACGCTAAGTTTATTTTATATGGGCAAGGAAACCACCTACTATTCGGAGCTTGCATAGATGCACGCGGAGCAAGTAACTACCTAGCTACTCCACCCATGCACTTTTATAAGACACACTAAATACCATTTCAATTTTGACCACGTACGTAGTAACATGAGTGAATCTATACACAAAATGAGTCTAGATTCACTCGTTTGAAATGTATGTGGGCAAAATTGAAATGTCTTATAAAACTGAACGGAGGGAGTAGCTGATTTGCACTACATACGCATATGCATAAATAATATGCTAATTTGATTGTTGAACATCCTACACATATGTATAAATATGCTAATTTGATTGTTGAAGACCGATGTAAAATGGAGAACGGATATGTTTCATGAATAATTTTGAGTGAGATTGTGGAAGGAGATGAATATGACAAGTGGACCCTTATTCAGTGAGACAATGGGTATTTTCCGGCCTGTTTAGCAATTTAGAATTTATTATTTTTCAAAAAACGGGTCCAAAGTTCAATTTAGTCTGGGATACGGTAATTCAAGATACAAATAATAGGGATTTTGACTCGAAGATTTGATCTGCAAAATGGACCTTTTCTGTTTTGGATTGGATTATATTTTGAAGAAGATTTTGGACTCACGTTCAGTACCGAGGAAGCTGAGCACAAATATGATCTAGACTTTATTGGTAAATAAAATAGTATCGGGCTGGACAAGCTTGGGTCCAATTTAGTAACGCGACAAATCCGGGATGAGATTGAGTAGCCTGACAAGATTGGACCAAAAATTAGTCACGTAACTTTAATTCAAAAATAAAAAATGTCACGTAACACGAAGTATGCACATCTGAATGACTCCACCACTTCACTTGTAGCCTGCATACCTTTTTACTGTATTTTTTCAGCGAATGTAGCCACCATACCTGAACGTCCTCTGCGTGTGGCTACGTGCTACTCCATGCCACGGTAGTGTAAGGTGTCAAATTGCACTTCTGCTTCGGTACACCGTCCTTTCTAAATTTAACCACAATAACGTCCGAGATAGCTTCGTATCTCTTCATAATTGAGGACATAATGCAATATCATCATGCAGGTAATACGAATATTTGATTAATGGATTATTAAGTCGTTATTAACAAAAATTAAATCTTAGAGATAGGCCGTAAGGAATCCCATGATATATATGTCGATTGTTTATCTGCCGGCAAGGTACATTCAACCAAAAAGTACCATAGAGGTAGCCATGTAGCCAACCACATGGAAATGCACCGGCGCTGAAACACGTGCTCGCAGCCCGGCAGCTCCACGGCGGACTCTCGCTCCAGTCCATCGAAGCATATTGTGATGTCGTTCTTCTCTTCCGGAATGTCGACGCCAACCCTTGCACACACTCGTCTATGATCTAGCGGACGGAAGAACGACTGCGCGATCTGCTTCGATGGGCTTGAGCGAGAGTCTGTCATGGAGCCACCGGGCTGCAAGCACGTCTTCCACGTGGGTGAATCTCCAAGTGGTTAGCTACATGCATACCTTTATGGTGTTTTTTTTCTTGAAGTGCCAGCCGGAGAAACTATCAACAAATGTATCATGTGGTTCGAGGCACCGTCGCCGGTGACGAGCAAGGCCACCCTGATATTAGTTTAGAGACTACTGTGCTACGGGTAAGCCAGCCGCCGACGAGCAACACTCCCGTGTTGACTTTATTTACTCTCACAATATCCTTCTTATTCTTCAACTTTTCAAGAACGGAAGAGTGTTCTAGAAAAGTAGGTGCCGCTGAAAGAAGTTTGTTGGTGAGAGTAATAGAGGTTGCACGGATACCATACAAATTAACAGTCCAGTTTAATAAAACTAGACGATTCCCCGCGCGTTGCCGCGAAACGTGCACTTAGGAAAATGACGCCATTGATGTTTTGGTAGTCGATAAAAATAATTAAAACAATGGATAATAGCTTATAATTCAAGTTTGTCATTCAACGATTAAGTGCATTGTGCTTCGTAGTATGGTCATCACCACTTTTTCTAAGGTGAATCAATTTGCATGCCTATGCATGTCTTTAAATTAGAGCCGGAGGGTGCATGTAGCTCTGAGATAAATTCGTAAAATAACAGAAAAAATATACCAGATCAGTATATCTTAAAGCCATAAAGTATTATTGAATATAAATAAACTGAGTAATTTGTTGTGTAAGAGATAACATGAATTTTTCGTGATATCTACAGCTATAACTGAAGCAATGCAATTCCAGAGAACATTTGTTTTCCCTTCTGAACACAAAACAGCACCATGTAAGATGCAATGAGAGTCTATAATAATTTTACATCGGAAATTTACTTATGTATCATGAATATATCATCCGATATGCGATCTATTGTCCAACAGTATAAGAAAAACCAACCATTGGCCAATAGTGATAATGGAAAACCCATGGTTGAATGTGAAATACTTCTGATCTATCTAGAAAACCGAGTTAATGAAAATTTGAAGAATAATTTCATGAGATTAAAAACCCTTAAAGAAAGAAAAAACTGCAAGATGGTGTAAGCTCACTTTGCAAGCCAACAAAAACAAAGATTAATTCTAGGAGCGCCTTCCTTTAAACGGGCAGCGTAAAAGACATTACAGATCCGTAAAACCGTCAAGAAGTTTGTAACATCCAAGTATGAAAAAAAACCCTAGTTGCTTTATTTCTTGTTTAATTTAAGCAATGCATCATGTCATCATCCTCATTTTATTTTCTGTTGCATTGTTTTCATAATGAAATTCAATCTTTAATCAGCAGTTGTTTTCATACTTGTCTGTTACAATCTTTTCAAATAAAGAAATGCAAAACAAAACCTCCATTGCTTCCAAATAATTCCTTAATGTTCACTTATTAAAATGTTGCTTTAAATCAATCAATCAATTTAATCAATTAATTCCAAATCATTTCCAAAATCAAACCAATTCTCAAAATCAGTACTCTTTTGAATCCATGAAGTTCACCACACAATTATACTCTTTAAATCATTTTAAACCTTAGGGGTAACCCTATTGAAAATGCTTTGTTTTTCTAATGTTAATTAATATTGAAAATTTCTTTCAAATTGGCTTAATTTCAAACAGCAAGCAAATGTTCAAACTTTTGAAAATAAAAACTAACAAATGTTTGCTTTTGGCCTAAGGAAACTCCCCTAATTTTTCTAAATTTTTCTCTAACTTAAAACCTATGTTTTTCTTCCAAAAGCAAAACCTACAAAAAAAAAACAGAAAGGAAAAAAATAAAAGAAGGAAAAACCCTGCGCGCGCAGCAGCTAACCTAGCTGGCCCAGCCCACTTCCCTCTCTATCTCCCGCGAGCGCAAGCCCAGCCCGCCTAACCCTCCACTTAACGCTTCAAAAAGCGTGCAATCTTCTGTTCGGAGTACGGCACTCCATCGGCCGGTGCCACGGCGGACGCAGTCGTTCCCCGACGGCGATCCGAGCTCGTGGGGGCCTATAAAAGCACGCCTAGGGCTCCGCGTCAACCCTAGACCCCCCTAGGCTCCTGTTCCCCTCTCCGCCGCCGCCAATCGCCACCTCCCCGTCGATTTTCTTCTCTGCTGCCACCTCGCCGGAGCCGCCATGTCTGAATCCGATCAAGCCACCGTCGCAGTAGCCGCCCTCTCCCTTCGCTGAGCACGGGAATCAGCAGCCCTCTTCTTCCTCTACGGCGTGGACACGGGAGCGTCACCGGAGCGCGTCTGCATCTGCGCCGCCGTCCACGCCTTCGTCGCGGCTGCCGTCGTCATCTATCGTCACCGCGCCTCTGCCTCCCCTACTCCGGTGGTGAGCCGCCGTTCTTCTTCCCCTCTCTCCCTCCTGTGCATCGTCACGCACCCGTGCACGTTCTGCACACGTCCAGCACTCAACCGCAGCGAGCACCACCGTGCAGATCAACGCCGGCGAGCCTTTGTTCTGTCGGTCGAGCAAGGTTTTCGTCGTCAGTTAAAATTTCAGTTAACGTTGCGAAGGATGTGTTAACTTGGCTGCGCATGCTTCTCTGTCGAACCTGAAGAATTAGCGCAGTGGCACTGCCCTTGTGCGCGCAAGCGCTGGTCGCGGGTTCGAGTCCGCAGCGCCCCACATTTTTGCCTCATTTTCCTTCCACAGCGCGGAGGCCCACCAGCCAGTGACCTCCACTGCCACGCGTGCGTGCGCAGCGCCACGCTGGCCTCTGGCCCACGCGGCAGTGGCAGCATGTAGATACCAGTGCAGTACCAAAAGGTTTCTGCGAATTCCTGTAATTCCTAAATCAAATTAAATAACAAATTTAAACCTAAAACTTCAAACTTTAATAACTTTTAATCTGTAATTCCAATAATTACAAGTTTTATATGTTTTCTGTTCCAAATTTCATAATCTTTCCAAATACTCTATTTGTGCACTGTTTTGGAAACTCCAAATGCATTTAAAATTCAAACTTAAATAATTCAAATGCTAATTTCTAAATTCAATAACTAATTCTTTATTAATCCAATAAATGCAAATAAAATATGTTTTCCATACCATTTCATCTCACCTTTGCAAATATAATTTTTGTTTCCTGGTTTGAATAATTTAAAATGCCTAAATAATTTAATTCTTGTTTAATCCAATTAAAAATTGCTAAAATCATAATTTACTCAAAATAAAATATTTTTGAACATGCAAAATATGTTTTCAAACCACCAAAGTGTGAACTTTGCAAATGTGAATTTGAAATTATGTTTTGCCTAAATAAAATTCAATTAATATTCAAACTTGTTTTAAAATTCAATTAAAAACTTGTTTAATATTGTTTAATTCATAATTAAATTATCCCAACTCCTATTTCAATATGTGAAACATGTAATCCAACCAAAATTTGATGTTCTTTTCAAATATAACTTTGTTATTTGTTTTGAACACTTTAACTTGATGAAAACAACAACTACTTGAATAACATCATTAAGTAACCAAAATTTTCCAAACTTAATAAATGTTTTCTTAACTTGTTAACCTTCATTCCAATTGCATCTAATCTTGTTATCTATTGTTATTTTTTTATTATCATCATGCATGCATCATGCTAACAACTCTCACATAATAATTAATTGTAAATCAATTGTTTCCACTTATTTCAATGGATCTTTTCCATATGCAATCCAATTGCATAGGGGTTCATTTAAATTGTGTTATCATGTTAGCTAGGTTACTTGATGCAACCATTAACTTGTCATGCATCATCTTGATTGTGCACAATGCCATGAAAATGATTGTTTACATTCCTGTTTTGTTTGTTTGCTTCTTCTCGAATAGACGACGACGTTGACACCGACGATCTTTACGACACCCCTTCTGAGGATCTAGCTCAGTACCCCTACTGGTTTGCAGGCAAGTTATCACTCACATGAACCATTGTTCCTTTCAACCCTGGTTACCGATACTTTCCGTTGTCTATTCTTGCTAGCCTTAGTGGTAGTTGTTTCTGTTACGAACCTATCACATGAACCCTTTAACCCTAATATTGCCTCACCACCACTCCTACAACCCTATTGATTGAGCCAGTGTCTTACTAGCATGCTTAGGTTGTTTTTGCTCGAGTCTGTTACCCGTTACTTTCAGTTACTATTTCATTATGTTCTGGGGGCTCGATGTTTAATTAATCAATCAATCTATCATGCTACTGTTATTACTTAATAATAATTTGATGATAAGGCACCGGCAGGAGGCCCTGTGTGGTTTTGAGGCCTGCTAGTGTCGACCCTAATAGGAAAAGGGTCTTGTCTACTGATCCATGATGAGCGCACTACCCGCATGTGGGAAGCGAGTATGGGAGCCCCCCTCAATTTGATTCGATTCGCATCTCGTCCAAATCACTCATTTAGTTCGTGCTTTCTATTGCCGCATGCATGTTTTTGCGAGCCCAGCGCAGGGTGGAACTTTCGTAGTCGGCATATAGGGGGACACGGTCTTAGAGTGCTATGAGGGTCCCTTTTCTTCGGGGCTTGATTAGCCGTGCGCCCAAGGTGCTTTGGGCTTGATGCGGAGAAGAGTTGAGTTGTGTTGAGTGCCCCGCTTGGTGGGAGGCATCCCATCTGGCGGGTTATTCATACGTGTACGGCCAAATTGGTGCAACCCTGCAGGGATAATCTTCTCGAGAAGCCGTGTTTTCCGCGGTTATGGTTAACTTGGTGAAAGTACTGGCTAACAAGTACTCAGGACAACTTAAACCTAATGATTCACTATCTCACACCCCATGATTAACAATTTGACTAGTAATAGGATTATTGTCACAATAACTTGATTCATCTTAATCCAACTGTGTGAGTTATCCTCGGATTGCTTCTTTGGATAAGGGGCGAGATCCAGGATGGGTTTGTTTGAAGTTATCTTTCAGTTGGTTACAACACTCGATCTTATCCCCTTTCTAATAGTTGGAAGTGATAAAATCTCTATAGTTGGTTAGCGCAGCCAGTTGCAGCATCTTATATATCCCCTTCTTTCCGTTGAACCCAAGTCATCTGTGCTTGTGTTGACGGGCTATACTTTGGTGAACTGTGAGTCTTGCTTGCCAGTACGTCTATGTACTGACCCCTTGGGGCTGTGGTTTCCGCAGACTACGATTACGAGGATCCAGGTGACGGCTACTACGTGGAGTTTGACGAGGCTGCTGACGAGTAGTTAGCGGACCCGGGCAGGATCCGAGACATCGTGGATGGGCTCCGTCTTTATTTCAGTTTCCGGCTTCTTAAGCCTATTTGGATTTTGTCTGTACTCAGACCCCTTTGAATGCTTCCGCTGATGTAATGAATGCTATGTTGGGACATGTGTCCTCTGGATGATTGTATTTGCTATTTCTGCCTTAGTGAAGGCCAGTTGCAACCTTATTTCAATCTTTTGTGTCGTAGAGGCATGTTGTGTTATCCTTTTGTTCAAAGCCGTTGACGTACCATGTGTGTATGGTATGAAGTACGTCAATGGTAGTGTCCTGATTTCTACAGGATAGTTTACATCGACGGTGAACAGTAGCGATGGGTTGTCACACATAAGTGTTGGCCTACTCGTAAGAGGACGCGGGTGCCAGATAGCCCCGTAATCCCATTAGAATACTGTTCAGTTCGTACGGTGAGTATCCTATAGAAGTCCGGGTGCGACAAATGGTATCAGAGCCTGTCTGCCTGTAGGATCCCTTTTTTTACTGGTCGCAGTTGAGTCTAGAAACTATTTTGTAGCTATATAGGAAAAATGAAACGTGAGAGTAGGAATTCTGCCATTTTTCTTCTTTCCCCACCCACCCACCCTTTTCTGGTAAGGAAGTGCAACGATGTTTTCTGTTCTCACCTAAACTTTCAAGTTAAGATTTCACATGTTTTGGGTTCTCCGTAGTACCTCAGGAGTTTTTTTTTGGTCAAGAGTTTCCCGATGTTGCTTCAATATCCTGTTCTTTTCAACATCCTTTTCGTCCGTTGAACCTTGTTATTACTTTCCACATCAGTTCTCTACCGGAGTCTAATCAAAACTTCCCCGATCATCTGCAGATGGATCTCAGGTTCTTCCCGCAGGTGGTTCGGATGACTCGCTGTGAGAGCACCGCCGGTTATCCGGAGATGCTGAGAGACATGGTTACCTATCTGGGGTTCCATTGGGCACCAGAGTACCAGGTCTACGAGCAGCAGCGAGAGTTTGACCAGACCTACTACCAGGCTATCGTCTACATTCTGTCGGATGATGGCAGGAGCGTTGTCCACCGCTACGAGGCAGTAGGTTCCACAGTGGATATGGCCGTGCAGCAGGCAGCTTACGTGAGTCTCACCGTCCTCCGTGCTGACTACTGGGGGTTTGATGATTCCATCTATCGTCACATCCCCCGTGGTTACATCACGGCAGCGGGAGTTCACTTCACTCTCCACAACAACCTGGATACCTACGAGTCTGATAGCTCCAGGCTGCACACCACTGCTCAGTTCGTGAGGCACAGCGACGCAGTTGCTTCTGCACTGTCTCAGGAGTTGGCCTCCGTCAGGGAGCAGCTCTATCTGGCTTTGACTCGTCTGGCTACGTACACCACAGACTTTGTTGGAGACGAGCGCTTTGCGCGTTTCACTCAGCCAGCTGGATTTCCGCTGCCAGATGCTGGAGGTTACGAGCCAATCAGAGGTCCACTTCTCGACCTTGGTCCTGGTTACACTGGGATTCCCCGCTTTGGAGCACAGGGAGACGACGCTTTCTACTTCACCACACCGAGAGTTGCTCTCAGAGCAGTCCCGCTCTACGTGGATCGTCGTCATACCTACTTCCGGGGGATTCCTCCGCACCGTATCTCTCGTCGTACTACTCACCGTCGTCCTGCGTGATGAGCATGGGAGTACCGATGTATCCATTCCTAGCTATGTTAGTTATCCTTTGTATTTCGAACCATGTATTGGTCTGTTGGATATTCTGATATATTTGAACATGTGATGATGTACCTGTTGGTTATCTATTCATGCGTCGGAATAATCTCTCTTTCGGTTACCAAGTCTATCCTTTTCTATTGTTGTGCTAAAATGAATGTCTATTCAGGATGCCGCCAACAAGGAGCAACCCGCCGGAGCCACCTCCGCTCACGGAGCTGTTGACTCAGATGACTCAGGTCGTGGCTCAGATGGCCCAGATCCAGGCTAACCAGCACAACAACCAGAATGCTCCGCGAGTCAGCATCAAGGAGTTTCTGAGCATGGGGCCGAGAGCTTTCGTGGCAACACGTGAGCCTCTGGATGCTGATGACTGGATCAGGGAGATGAACAGGGCTCTGGAGATTGCTCATGTTGCTGAGGAAGATAAGGTCAAGTATGCCACCTACCTACTGAAGGGTCAGGCAGCTACTTGGTGGGAGAACTACCAGACCATGAGAGCTGGCTATCCTATCACCTGGGGATGTTTCAAGGATGCCTTCCTGAAGCACCACATCCTAGATGGTCTCATGGAAAGGATGCGTGAGGAATTCTGCTCTCTCAGACAGGGCAAGCTGGACGTCCTCGGCTACCAGAACGAGTTCAATCGTCTCGCTCGATACGCTGGTGACGAGGTGTCCACTGAAGACAAGAAGATGGCAAGGTTCCGCCGAGGTTTTAACCCGGAACTGAAGTACGCTCTCACCAACATCAAGTGCAAGGACTTCGTGGAGCTCGTGAACACCGCGCTCAATGAGGAGAATGGGCGCAAGGCGTTCGAGGAGTCCCGTAAGCACTCGCGTGAGGGTGGTTCCTCCTCCAACATGACCACCCTCCGCAGAAGCGCCGCATCTGGGTGCCAAATGGTGCTCACTCGGGCTCCAAATGCCCAAGCTTCTCCAGGCTTTGGTCCCCGCCCACCCAACCCATCTCAGATGCAGGGTCAGAGGTTTCCAATGGGGCAGCCAAGGCCAGGTCCTCCTCGTGTCGTCACTTGCTTCAAGTGCAAGGAGACTGGACACTACGCTGATAAGTGCACTCAGAGGCAGCTACCTCCACCTCCTCGCCCCAACACCAACCAGGCAATGGTTCGTGCTCCCCCGGCTAAAGCCTTCAACTCCAACAACAGGCCTGTCGGGAGGAACGCGAGGGTGAACCATATCAAGGCCGACAAAGCTGAGGAAGCTGCTGACGTCGTTCTCGGTATATTACCCGTAAACTCTATTCCAGCTAAAGTGTGTTTGATACTGGAGCATCGCATTCGTTTGTGTCAAAGATCTTTGCTACAACGTACAATTTAGCTCTGGTTCCACTAAGCAATCAAATCTATGTGCACTCTCCGGGAACTAAAATGATTACTTCCAAGATAAGCATGGACAATCAGGTCATAATTGGAGGTCGCATATTCCTTGCTTCACTCATGTTGCTGGGAAATTCTGACATTGATGTCATTCTGGGTATGGATTGGTTGAAGACCCACAAAGCTAAAATTGACTGTGCTCAAAAGTCAATAACTCTCTCCCACACTTCAGGCCAGATAGTCTATTCTCCATATGGATCAAGTTCTGTTCAACTGTTCAACCTCGATGCTAAACCCCTTCCTGCAATTGAAAATGTTCCGGTGGTTTGTGAATTCCCTGACGTCTTTCCAGAAGAGTTGCCAGGGATGCCTCCGGACAGAGCAGTTGAGTTCGTGATCGAGCTTGAGCCAGGTACTGCTCCAATCTCTAAGCATCCATACAAGATAGCTCCTCCTGAACTGAAATTGTTGAAGGAGCAAATCGATATGTACATGGAGAAAGGTTACATTCATCCTAGTTCCTCCGCTTGGGGTTGCCCAACTCTGTTTGTTGCCAAGAAGGATCAAACAAAAAGACTCGTGGTTGACTATCGTCCTCTCAACGAGAAAACCATCAAGAACAAATATCCAATTCCTCGTATCGATGATCTTTTTGATCAACTTGCTGGAGCCTCAATATTCTCAAAGTTGGACTTGAGGATGGGGTACCATCAAATAAAAGATCAGAAAGGAAGATATTCCTAAAGACAGCTTTCACCACTCGTTACGGTCTATATGAATACACCGTCATGTCCTTTGGTCTCACCAATGCACCGGCAACGTTCTCAAGACTCATGAATTCTGTTTTCCATGAATACCTCGACAAGTTCGTTGTGGTATATCTTGATGATATTCTAGTCTACTCCAAATCCGAGGAAGAGCATGGAGAACACCTTCGTCTCACTCTCATGAAACTTCGGGAGCATCGTCTGTATGCCAAGTTTTCCAAATGTGAGTTCTGGATTCCAGAAGTTGCATATCTTGGTCATATCATCTCTGCCAAAGGCATAGCCATTGATCCTGAAAAGGTTAAGGCAATTGTTGATTGGAAACCCCCTAAGACGGTGAAGCAAGTCAGAAGTTTTCTTGGCTTGGCTAGCTATTGCCGTCATTTCGTCCAAAACTTTTCTAAGATTGCCAAACCTCTCACTGATCTCACAAAGAAGGACAAGAAGTTCGTTTGGACTCCACAATGTGATGAAAGTTTCAACCTCCTGAAGACTAAACTCACTTCCACACCTGTTCTGGTTGGCCCAGATACTACCAAACCTTTCCAGATATTCTGTGATGCATCTCTCCAAGGTCTGGGAGCAGTTCTTATGCAAGAACGTCAAGTTGTGGCTTATGCTTCACGTCAGTTGAACCCACATGAGCAAAACTATCCCACACATGATCTTGAACTTGCAGCAGTTGTGTTTGCCCTCAAGAAATGGAGGCAATACTTGTTGGGTAACAAAACTGAAATCTTTTCCGATCATAAGAGTCTGAAATACATCTTCACTCAGCCAGATCTGAACCTCAGGCAAAGGAGATGGATTGAGAAGATTAAAGACTTTGATCTCACCATTTCTTACACTCCAGGCAAGGCTAATGTTATGGCCGATGCTCTCAGTCGCAAATCCTATTGCAATAATCTCATGATCATGGAAAGCCAACCTCCACTTCATGAAGAATTCCAGAAGCTGAACCTTGGTCTTGTCCCTGAAGGATACCTTGCTAGCTTGACAGCCAGCCCAACTCTCGAGGACAAGATTCGTTCTGAACAACTTCGTGATACTGAAATCAAGAAGATTGTAGAGCACATCAAGGAGGGCAATGATAAATTCAAGTCCTTCTCAACTGATGACAAGGGAACGGTGTACTTCGAAGGACGCATTGCAGTTCCTCAGATTCAAAGCCTCAAGGATATCATTCTCAAGGAGGCTCATGAAACTCCTCTCTCCATCCACCCTGGAAATACAAAGATGTACCAGGATCTCAAGACTCTGTATTGGTGGCCTGGCATGAAACGTGAAATTGCTCAATACGTTTCTGAATGCGACGTTTGTCAACGTGTTAAAGCAGTCCATCAGAAAACAGCCGGTCTACTCCAACCTCTGAAAATTCCTGAGTGGAAGTGGGACATGATTGAAATGGACTTCGTTACTGGGTTTCCAAAGTCCAAAAAGGACAACGATGCAATCTTCGTTGTTATTGATCGTCTCACTAAGGTTGCTCACTTCTTTGCTGTCAAGGAAACTATCTCAGCTAGCCAGTTAGCAGAGCTCTACACAGCAAAGGTTGTTCCCCTTCATGGTGTTCCATTGGAAATAAGCTCAGACCGTGGAAGTATCTTCACTTCTCATTTCTGGAAGAGTTTTCAAGAAGCATTGGGCACCAAACTTCTGTTCAGCACAGCCTATCACCCTCAGTCTCAGGGGCAAGTCGAAAGAGTCAATCAGATTCTCGAGGATATGCTCAGAGCATGTGGTCTCTCCTTTGGCATGAAATGGGAGGATTGCCTTCCATATGCTGAATTCTCCTACAACAACAGCTACCAGGCAAGCATAGGCATGGCACCATTTGAGGCACTGTATGGTCGCAGATGCAGGAGTCCAATCAATTGGTCTGGAGCTGGTGAACGTTCGCTCTTAGGCCCTGACATTGTTAAGGAAGCCGAGGAGAAAGTTCGTATCATTCGTGACAATCTCAGAATTGCTCAGTCTCGTCAGAAGAGCTATTATGATAGCAAGCACAGGGATATGATCTATGCACCTGGTGATAAGGCATATCTCCGTGTAACTCCCCTCAGAGGCACTCATCGTTTTGGTGTGAAAGGAAAGCTTGCACCAAGATACATTGGTCCTTTCAACATTCTCTCAAGGCGTGCAGAAAATGCTTATCGTCTTGAACTTCCAGAAAAACTATCCAAAGTGCACGATGTGTTCCACGTGTCACAGCTCAAAAAGTGTTTCAAAGATCCAGATCGTGCAGTTGATCATGATTCCATTGAACTGCAAGATGATCTATCTTATGAAGAGCACCCTATTCGTATTCTCGATGAGACCGAGCGTAAGACTCGCAACAAGAGCACCAAGTTCTTGAAAGTGCAATGGTCGCATCATTCCGATAAAGAGGCAACGTGGGAGACCGAAGAGGATCTTCGCAAGAAGTATCCGGATCTTTTCACTTCTCATTAAGGAATCTCGGGGCGCGATTCCTTCAAGGGGGGCGTTTTGTAACATCCAAGTATGAAAAAAACCCCTAGTTGCTTTATTTCTTGTTTAATTTAAGCAATGCATCATGTCATCATCCTCATTTTATTTTCTGTTGCATTGTTTTCATAATGAAATTCAATCTTTAATCAGCAGTTGTTTTCATACTTGTCTGTTACAATCTTTTCAAATAAAGAAATGCAAAACAAAACCTCCATTGCTTCCAAATAATTCCTTAATGTTCACTTATTAAAATGTTGCTTTAAATCAATCAATCAATTTAATCAATTAATTCCAAATCATTTCCAAAATCAAACCAATTCTCAAAATCAGTACTCTTTTGAATCCATGAAGTTCACCACACAATTATACTCTTTAAATCATTTTAAACCTTAGGGGTAACCCTATTGAAAATGCTTTGTTTTTCTAATGTTAATTAATATTGAAAATTTCTTTCAAATTGGCTTAATTCAACAGCAAGCAAATGTTCAAACTTTTGAAAATAAAAACTAACAAATGTTTGCTTTTGGCCTAAGGAAACTCCCCTAATTTTTCTAAATTTTTCTCTAACTTAAAACCTATGTTTTTCTTCCAAAAGCAAAACCTACAAAAAAAAAACAGAAAGGAAAAAAATAAAAGAAGGAAAAACCCTGCGCGCGCAGCAGCTAACCTAGCTGGCCCAGCCCACTTCCCTCTCTATCTCCCGCGCGCGCAAGCCCAGCCCGCCTAACCCTCCACTTAACGCTTCAAAAAGCGTGCAATCTTCTGTTCGGAGTACGGCACTCCATCGGCCGGTGCCACGGCGGACGCAGTCGTTCCCCGACGGCGATCCGAGCTCGTGGGGGCCTATAAAAGCACGCCTAGGGCTCCGCGTCAACCCTAGACCCTCCTAGGCTCCTGTTCCCCTCTCCGCCGCCGCCAATCGCCACCTCCCCGTCGATTTTCTTCTCTGCTGCCACCTCGCCGGAGCCGCCATGTCTGAATCCGATCAAGCCACCGTCGCAGTAGCCGCCCTCTCCCTTCGCTGAGCACGGGAATCAGCAGCCCTCTTCTTCCTCTACGGCGTGGACACGGGAGCGTCACCGGAGCGCGTTTGCATCTGCGCCGCCGTCCACGCCTTCGCCGCGGCTGCCGTCGTCATCTATCGTCACCGCGCCTCTGCCTCCCCTACTCCGGTGGTGAGCCGCCGTTCTTCTTCCCCTCTCTCCCTCCTGTGCATCGTCACGCACCCGTGCACGTTCTGCACACGTCCAGCACTCAACCGCAGCGAGCACCACCGTGCAGATCAACGCCGGCGAGCCTTTGTTCTGTCAGTCGAGCAAGGTTTTCGTCGTCGGTTAAAATTTCAGTTAACGTTGCGAAGGATGTGTTAACTTGGCTGCGTATGCTTCTCTGTCGAACCTGAAGAATTAGCGCAGTGGCACTGCCCTTGTGCGCGCAAGCGCTGGTCGCGGGTTCGAGTCCGCAGCGCCCCACATTTTTGCCTCATTTTCCTTCCACAGCGCGGAGGCCCACCAGCAGTGACCTCCACTGCCACGCGTGCGTGCGCAGCGCCATGCTGGCCTCTGGCCCACGCGGCAGTGGCAGCATGTAGATACCAGTGCAGTACCAAAAGGTTTCTGCGAATTCCTGTAATTCCTAAATCAAATTAAATAACAAATTTAAACCTAAATCTTCAGACTTTAATAACTTTTAATCTGTAATTCCAATAATTACAAGTTTTATATGTTTTCTGTTCCAAATTTCATAATCTTTCCAAATACTCTATTTGTGCACTGTTTTGGAAACTCCAAATGCATTTAAAATTCAAACTTAAATAATTCAAATGCTAATTTCTAAATTCAATAACTAATTCTTTATTAATCCAATAAATGCAAATAAAATATGTTTTCCATACCATTTCATCTCACCTTTGCAAATATAATTTTTCTTTCCTGGTTTGAATAATTGAAAATGCCTAAATAATTTAATTCTTGTTTAATCCAATTAAAAATTGCTAAAATCATAATTTACTCAAAATAAAATATTTTTGAACATGCAAAATATGTTTTCAAACCACCAAAGTGTGAACTTTGCAAATGTGAATTTGAAATTATGTTTTGACTAAATAAAATTCAATTAATATTCAAACTTGTTTTAAAATTCAATTAAAAACTTGTTTAATATTGTTTAATTCATAATTAAATTATCCCAACTCCTATTTCAATATGTGAAACATGTAATCCAACCAAAATTTGATGTTCTTTTCAAATATAAACTTTGTTATTTGTTTTGAACACTTTAACTTGATGAAAACAACAACTACTTGAATAACATCATTAAGTAACCAAAATTTTCCAAACTTAATAAATGTTTTCTTAACTTGTTAACCTTCATTCCAATTGCATCTAATCTTGTTATCTATTGTTATTTTTTTATTATCATCATGCATGCATCATGCTAACAACTCTCACATAATAATTAATTGTAAATCAATTGTTTCCACTTATTTCAATGGATCTTTTCCATATGCAATCCAATTGCATAGGGGTTCATTTAAATTGTGTTATCATGTTAGCTAGGTTACTTGATGCAACCATTAACTTGTCATGCATCATCTTGATTGTGCACAATGCCATGAAAATGATTGTTTACATTCCTGTTTTGTTTGTTTGCTTCTTCTCGAATAGACGACGACGTTGACACCGACGATCTTTACGACACCCCTTCTGAGGATCTAGCTCAGTACCCGGCTACTGGGTTTGCAGGCAAGTTATCACTCACATGAACCATTGTGTTCCTTTCAACCCTGGTTACCGATACTTTCCGTTGTCTATTCTTGCTAGCCTTAGTGGTAGTTGTTTCTGTTACGAACCTATCACATGAATCCTTTAACCCTGATATTGCCTCACCACCACTCCTACAACCCTATTGATTGAGCCAGTGTCTTACTAGCATGCTTAGGTTGTTTTTGCTCGAGTCTGTTACCTGTTACTTTCAGTTACTATTTCATTATGTTCTGGGGGCTCGATGTTTAATTAATCAATCAATGTATCATGCTACTGTTATTACTTAATAATAATTTGATGATAAGACACCGGCAGGAGGCCCTGTGTGGTTTTGAGGCCTGCTAGTGTCGACCCTAATAGGAAAAGGGTCTTGTCTACTGATCCATGATGAGCGCACTACCCGCATGTGGGAAGCGAGTATGGGCGCCCCCCTCAATTTGATTCGATTCGCATCTCGTCCAAATCATCTCATTTAGTTCGTGCTTTCTATTTACCGCATGCATGTTTTTGCGAGCCCAGCGCAGGGTGGAACTTTCGTAGTCGGCATATAGGGGGACACGGTCTTAGAGTGCTATGAGGGTCCCTTTTCTTCGGGGCTTGATTAGCCGTGCGCCCAAGGTGCTTTGGGCTTGATGCGGAGAAGAGTTGAGTTGTGTTGAGTGCCCCGCTTGGTGGGAGGCATCCCATCTGGCGGGTTATTCATACGTGTACGGCCAAATTGGTGCAACCCTGCAGGGATAATCTTCTCGAGAAGCCGTGTTTTCCGCGGTTGTTAACTTGGTGAAATTACTGGCTAACAAGTACTCAGGACAACTTAAACCTAATGATTCACTATCTCACACCCCATGATTAACAATTTGACTAGTAATAGGATTATTGTCACAATAACTTGATTCATCTTAATCCAACTGTGTGAGTTATCCTCGGATTGCTTCTTTGGATAAGGGGCGAGATCCAGGATGGGTTTGTTTGAACTTATCTTTCAGTTGGTTACAACACTCGATCTTATCCCCTTTCTAATAGTTGGAAGTGATAAAATCTCTGTAGTTGGTTAGCGCAGCCAGTTGCAGCATCTTATATATCCCCTTCTTTCCGTTGAACCCAAGTCATCTGTGCTTGTGTTGACGGGCTATACTTTGGTGAACTGTGAGTCTTGCTTGCCAGTACGTCTATGTACTGACCCCTTTGGGGCTGTGGTTTCCGCAGACTACGATTACGAGGATCCAGGTGACGGCTACTACGTGGAGTTTGACGAGGCTGCTGACGAGTAGTTAGCGGACCCGGGCAGGATCCGAGACATCGTGGATGGGCTCCGTCTTTATTTCAGTTTCCGGCTTCTTAAGCCTATTTGGATTTTGTCTGTACTCAGACCCCTTTGAATGCTTCCGCTGATGTAATGAATGCTATGTTGGGACATGTGTCCTCTGGATGATTGTATTTGCTATTTCTGCCTTAGTGAAGGCCAGTTGCAACCTTATTTCAATCTTTTGTGTCGTAGAGGCATGTTGTGTTATCCTTTTGTTCAAAGCCGTTGACGTACCATGTGTGTATGGTATGAAGTACGTCAATGGTAGTGTCCTGATTTCTACAGGATAGTTTACATCGACGGTGAACAGTAGCGATGGGTTGTCACACATAAGTGTTGGCCTACTCGTAAGAGGACGCGGGTGCCGGAAAGCCCCGTAATCCCATTAGAATACTGTTCAGTTCGTACGGTGAGTATCCTATAGAAGTCCGGGTGCGACAAAGTTAGAGGTGTCATATCACCAGAACATTAGACAACAGAGTTAGCATAAGAAAATATAGATTTCGGGTTTCCCGCCGCTAAACCCCTCCCGTCATTGCTACACCACTCATGCGCCCTCGCCCGGCTATAAAATGGCGCGCTGCTCACCAGAGAACACTCATCTCCCACCTTGCCCCTGCTTGCCTGCCACCGTCAAACCTCTCCCTCTCCCACTCGCCCTTCTCACCCGCCCTCAAAATGGTCGGACGCTTCCCCAGTGACGGCATGGGGGCGAACGGCTGAAGGAGGCGCGCACATGGCGCCTCAGCAATGGCGGCGTACCCGTTCCGCCTGTCCCAACCGGCGAGCAGCGTCGGGCCGAAGTTCATGCCATCAGGGTCGCTATGCCCATATGGCACATCGAGGTCGGCAGGGCGTTGTCCCGCGACCAATACATCGCCGAGGAGCTGGATCGCCAGCGCCGCGCTCTAGAGGAAATCGCTGCTCGCCGCCACGACCGCGAAGAAAGCGGCGTCGTCATGCTGGACGACAGCGACAAGGAGTACGCCGGGCCGACGAAGATGTCGTTCAACAACCCAGGGAGGGTTGCAGCTACGCGCCGCCGCCCAAGTACGAGCTGCCGAGCGACGGGGACGACGACAGCGACTACACCAGCCAGATGTATCGTATCCTCGGCATCAACTAGACGTAGCCATGTTTTTAGTTTGAATCGTGCCGACTACAGCTTTGTTGTCTCCTAGTTCGCCCAAATATCACTGTAACCGCCTTTGTTCTCCCAAGTTTACCGTATTTCGTTCTGTTTCGTCGAATTTTGCTGAATTCGTGTACTCGCGTTGGGGCGGACGACTGGAAAGAACCGCCCCCAGGCCGAAGTTTACGCCGGCACGCCCCCAAGCGGCGGTTTTTTCGACCAAAAAAAAATGGCCTTGGGGGTGAACGAGTGGAGATGCTCTAAGTGGAGTTGTTGCCCATCATATAGCAAAAATATAGATCAAATTGAGCAATCAATGTGTTATCCCATTAAGATCAATCGATTTAAGAAGAAGCAAAGCAGATTAAACTACTTGACTTAGATGGCACATCATATGTTGCTGCATCTTCTTCACTACTCAGAACAAATCCGTTGGCAGATGAATTCCTGCTAATCAAGCAAATAAAAAAATGGATTTACACTGTCGGATAGGTATACGGCCACATGCGCGTGTGTTTGGAGAGCGAACCTGTTGTGCTAATTTGTGGTACTCCTGTGAGGACCATGACTCTTACAAATGGGACCAGAGGGTACGGGACACGTCAACCGTTCAGATGAAGCGACCAAGTGTGCGGCTCAGATTTAATTCTTCTACTGCTTATCTTTTCCGAGTGAATATTCGTGTAAAGCCCCTGGCGTGTTATAAGCTGGGGTGTTTGTGAGATCTAGAACTAAGATGGAATAAAACATATCCTCTAGCGTAGCATAGCATCTAGGGTTTTGCTCCTCTTCCCCACCTGTATCTCCTATCGAACCACTGTCAGTAAAGCACATCGAGCAATTCCCTACCAAGTTTTGTTTAGTTTCTCCTTGTGTTCGTTGGGATCCTGTCAAGGGTATCAGAGCTAGCACGATCCTCGGAGGCAAAATCGAACAGTGGAGTTGGGGCGGTTCAGATCTCCGGTAAAATCCCACTCTTCCTCCCCGTTCGTGGTGGCGGTGTGGAAACTGTTGGTGGCGTAGAGGCGGCGGAGAGCTTCGGAAGCAGAGCTGGTCCCTAGTGTGGTTGCTCGAGCTCATTGCTCCGGTGGTAAAATTTCCCACCAACCCAGTTTAGTGCTTAACCGGCGGCGAAAGGTACGACATGCTCGAATAGGTTGGCCATGCTGTAAAATCCCTATCTCTAGCCGGTCATACTACGAGAGTTGAGTTGGGATCAGAGGAAGAGGGACGGGATCTAGCCAATCTCGCACCGATCTGAGACCATGTCGGACGACACGCGTCAAAAAGGGCAGCAGGCTATCGAGAAACTCCAAGAGGACATGTCGAATTTTCGGGCAGAGCTCATGGACCTGCAGCAACTGAAACAAGAGGTTGTCAAAATTCAGACAGAAATACGAGTCATACCATAGATGTATCAGAAGCTCACCAACATGGAGTCGTCCATGAACGCAATGTTGCAGCAGATTATGAGACAAACAGCCCCAACCTCACACGTGGAAGCAGAATCAGCATCATCGAATCACCAAAAGGTACAACCAACTCTGAATTCTACCATGGGTACACTGTCAGCTCCATTTCCTGCAACAAATCTCAACATGGCGTTCGAGCAAGCCAGTTCGACCCTTCCACAGACCTTTGCAGTGTCAGTCCCACTACAACAAACAACAATGTTCACAGACAGCGTGATCACATCCACTGTGGCAGAGGGAGCTCCACAACACGCACAATTTCGCATTTCTCCGGTCACAATACCTACACTACCATCACTGATTCAACCCAATCCACCACCAAAACCACCTTATTCCATGACAGTGACAAAACATCAATTTGCTTCCACGGGTAACTATGGATACTACCAGCCACTGATTGCTCCTCAATATATCTCTCCAAACACATACAACCCAGTAACTGGACAATTTATCAATGGCAACAGCACTTAGTCAGTCTATCAATCGCAACAGCAGATGTACAATGATCAGAGGAGTTCATTTGCAACACAACTGGGGGTACTTCATACTATGCAGAGGCTGTAATTAAAGGGCCTCGGTTGGAAATCCCCTTATTTAATGGAGATGACCCAATTGGCTGGCTAATTGCTTGTGAAATTTTTTATGACATGTGAGGCACACCATACGATCAGTGGGTAAATTTGGCCACAATACATTTTCAGGGTCGGGCATCTACATGGTTGAAGAACATATGCGTGCCATGGAAAATGGTAACTTGGCAGCAGTTCTACAACTTTATAGCAGACAGATTTACTGAAGCTAATTCCCATGATGTAGTGGAAATGTTACAGAATGTTAGACAAACAAGCACAGTAGCCGTCTACATTGACCAATTCAAGGAGTGTGTCTCACTAGTAAAGAGAGATCATCCCTCCTTACAAGAAAGCTTTCTGCTAAGTTGTTTTATTGGTGGCCCGAAACCTGAAGTGAAACATGATGTTTGTGGGCAGAGACCAAACAACCTTCTGGAATGCTACTGGTATGCAAAAGTATATGAGAAGGCAGCGCAGTCCAAGAACATAGCACCCCAATTTCCAGCACAACAAGGGAATTGGTGGCCAAAACCGGGAAACACACCACCTCAAGCAACCAACCCTCTACAGAATACTAAAACTTGCTGGTATTGCAAGGAAGCTTGGACTAGGCAACACAAGTGCAGGGATGGTAAAACACTTCACATCCTTCAAGAAATAGAAGAAGAAAGTGAAGATGTGGGGAATGTGATACAAGATCAACCAACTTAACAAACATTTCATACAGCTCCAAATACACCCACTCCAGATAAACCTGCAACAACAGCTTTGCTGATGTCAATATCTACTAATGCAGCCACTGGATTGCCTGGGAACTACACTTTCTCCTTGCTGGTACTAATTGAGGGTAAGAGAGTAGTAGCTCTAGTTGATAGTGGATCTTCTAACACTTTCATCAGCCATGAATTTGTGGAGAAACACAACTTCCTAACACAACCAACTAAGGTAACAAAAGTAGCTGTTGACGGAGGGACTCATCTCACAACAGACTGTCAATTATATGGCAAACAGTACAAGATTCAGGGACATACTTTTCAGTCATCTTTCCAAGTATTGCCCCTAAAAACATTTGACATCATCTTGGGCACAGACCGGATATACAGCTACAGTCCTATAGGCCTGGACTTGAAAAAGAGGAAGCTAGTGGTTACCAAGAATGGGAATCCAATAACCTTGCTGGATCACACTAAGAATCCACATATTATATCTGCAATGCAAATGAGCAAGTTATGCCAAAAAGGTGTGATGGGATATCTTCTACATATTGCACCACTTATTCCTACAGCTGAAGAAATTGAACAGAAAGTACCAGACAAATACAAACCACTACTGGAATTTTACAAGGATGTATTCCAAGCACCTTCAGGTCTTCCACCAGCAAGGGACCGTGACCACCACATTTTACTCAAAGAAGGTGCCACACCTCCAAATTTAAGGCCATATCGGGTTCCACATTATCAGAAAGATGCAATGGAGACATTATCAGTGAACTATTGAAAAACGGGGAAATTCGACCAAGTTTGAGCCCCTTCTCATCCCCAACGGTAATGGTCAGGAAAAGAGATGGAGGATGGCGCTTATGCGTCGATTACAGGCTGCTGAATGCGCTTACTATAAAAAACAAGTTCCCAATGCCAGTGATCGAAGACTTACTAGATGAACTCCAAGGTGCAAAAATATTCAGCAAACTGGACCTGAAATCTGGATACCATCAAATTCGCATGGCGACAGAAGACATACCAAAAACATCATTCAAGACCCACTTGGGCCACTACGAGTACACAGTGATGCCATTTGGGCTAACAAACGCTCCAACAACTTTCCAAAACCTAATGAACAACATCTTTGCACCATACATCCGCAAGTTTATCTTGGTCTTCTTCAACGACATTCTGATTTACAGCTCAACAATTGATGACCATGAACAACACCTACGACTGACGCTAGACATCCTGAGACAAAACAACCAATACTTGCGTCAGAAAAAGTGCTTTTTCGCAACAACGGAAGTAACATATCTTGGCCATGTCATCTACGAACAAGGAGTTACAACCAATCCAGAGAAAGTCCAAGCAATCATTGACTGGCCTACACCGGTGTCCACTACAAAGCTGAGAGGATTTCTGGGGATGCACTCAAGAAAGAATCTTTCCTATGGGGCAGTGAATAGCAGAAGGCTTTTGAGCAACTAAAAACAATCATGACCACCTGCCCAGTCCTATCACTTCCTAATTTCAGCCTACCCTTCATCATCGAAGCAGATGCATGTGGATTTGGAATTGGGGCTGTCCTCAAGGACAACCACTGGCTTATTTCAGCAAGAGTTTGGGGCCAAAGTCAGCTGCCCGATCAGTATATGAAAAGGAATCAATTGCAATTCTCGAAGCTCTCAAGAAATGGCGCCACTACCTAGTGGGTAACACACTGATAATCAGAACAGACCATGAAAGCCTCAAAATCATGGGAACACAACGCCTGACTGCGGGGATACAACACAAACTCCTTCTCAAACTCCTGGAATTCGACTACACGATTGAGTACAAACAAGGGAAGGAAAATGTATCTGCCGATGCACTTTCTCGCAGAGATGTGCCAGATGAGGAACATTGCTTTTAGACTACAACAATAATACCAGCATGGCTCGACGATGTCAAACACAGTTATGAGCAAGACCCAGACTATGCTAAATTACTCCAAAAGCTAGCAACGGATGTGGCAGGCCCACCAAGATTCAAGCTCTCTGATGGAGTCTATGTTGGAGCTGCAACCACTCTCCGAGACACCCTTCTCAAGGACTTCCACAGCTCGGCTTTGGGGGGACATTCTGGCACCATGGCAACATACCATCGGCTCAAACGACTGTTTTACTGGCCAGCAATGAATAAACACATTGAAGAATTCATTGCCAAGTGTCCTACATGCCAACTCACTAAACCTGAACACCTCAAGTCACCACGTATTCTGCAGCCCATTAAGCTCCCAGACATGGCTTGGGCACATATCAGCCTCGACTTCATCGAAGCACTTCCTAAATCACAAGGCAAAGAAGTAATATTGGTTGTCGTGGACCGCCTGACGAAGTACGCACACTTCATACCCATGCCACATCCTTACAACATCGACAGTGTGGTCACAACATTTCTGGAGAACAAATTCAAGCTACATGGCATGCCGGTAGAAATCATCTCCGACGGAGATCACATCTTTACCAGCAAACTATATCAGGAGCTCTTTAAAGCCATGAATGTTGAGGTACGCTTGAGCACAACTCACTATCCTGAAACAGACGGCCAGACCGAGCGAGTAAACCAATGTCTTGAAGCATACTTGCGCAACATGGTATTACGAAATCCCAAGAATTGGATGAAGTGGCTAGCCCTTGCTGAATATTGGTATAACACGTCATACCATACATCTCTCAAGTGTACCCCATTCCAAGCCCTATATGGATATTCTCCCCCACAGATTGGTGAACTTGCCATCCCAGAACACATTGGACCAGAGGAACACATCACCCTCATGTATAGAGCTGCAATGATGGCAAATCTCAAAGAAAACCTGTTGCAGGCTCAGAACAGAATGAAATACTTTGCTGATATTCGCAGATCTGAGCGTTCATTCGTAGAAGGTGATATGGCTTACCTCAAAATCCAACCTTATAGGCAGAATGCCTTTGACCTCCATGGTTCTCTGAAGCTCAGATCGAAATATTACGGCCCATTCAGAATCATTCAGAAAGTGGGCGACTTGGCTTAGAAACTTCAACTGCAAGAACAAGCAGAAATCCACCTAGTTTTCCATGTGAGTCAGTTAAAGAAGCAGCTGGGAAACAAGGCTATTCCTCTACCTCACGTCCCATTGGTTACTACTTCAGGGAAGATCAAAACAGAACCACTACAAGTGTTGCAACGCCGTATCGTGCAACGCCACAAACAACCAATGGCGCAATGGCTGATCCATTGGGAAAACCTTCCGGTGGAAGACGCTGCCTGGGAGGATGTTCCCTTCATCAACAAAATCTTTACATCCTTTTCCCCTCGTGGGCAAGGTGAAGCTTAAGGGAAGGGCACTGTCAGGACTATGACTCTTACAAATGGGACTAGAGGGTACGGGACACGTCAACCGTTCAGATGAAGTGACCAAGTGTGCGGCTCAGATTTAATTCTTCTACTGCTTATCTTCTTCGAGGTAATATTCGTGTAAAGCCCCTGGCGTGTTATAAGCTGGGGAGTTGGTGAGATCTAGAACTAAGATGGAACAAAGCATATCCTCTAGTGTAGCATAGCATCTACGGTTTTGCTCCTCTTCCCCACCTGTATCTCCTATCGAACCACTGTCAGTAAAGCACATCGAGAAATTCCCTACCAAGTTTTGTTGATTTTCTCCTTGTGTTCGTTGGGATCCTGTCAACTCCCCCGCCTCTATCAACGCTCTATAGGCTGCTGACGATTGTGGTCGTGAGGTTTTCCCCA